>JANIJG010008657.1:178237-209077 GCA_024611175.1 Megaceryle torquata
AACCCCAAAACACTACCCAGGAATGAGTAGCCTTATGATAGCTGTTGATTTGCTTTCGGGGGGGGTTGTGTGTGTGTGCATCTTTGCTTGCTTAGGTGCTCTGGGTTTCAACTCCATCTGTGTCTCCTGGATTTGGGGATTGGGGTCTGGAGTGTATTTGTTCTGATTCTGAGTAAAATTGCGGTATGTTTGCTCTGAGCACTCTGGGTCCTTTTGTTGATTGCTGTGGTGCACCTGCTCAAACCAGGGAACAGAGCAGTCAGAGGGAGAAGTTGCAAACAAACTATGCTCCATGGCTCTCTGTCTGCTTGCTGGAGAGAGGGCCAGTGTGCCCATAAAGCTCTGTTGGTTGCTTCAGAAAAGATCAGTGATTCCTGAAAGGGCACTGGCATCTGGATTAGACCTTAACTTTGGATTTGCTCTATGAACAATGAACTGGGAAGCACCTGGGATGTACTCCCCGTGCCCTGTTCTCAGGGCCAGCTACAACACTGGTGCCAGCTAAAAATGCAATGGGCAATTTCCATTTGCATAATTTCCTTGGCTACTGAGGACTTTCCTCCAGTGTAGGATTGCCACAGCAGAGCAAGTCTGCCTTTCCCTTGCAGACTCCTGCTCCAAGAGGATGAGGTGTAGGTACAGGTGCCAGCAATGACTTCTCCTTCAATAGGAACAGGATCTGCTTGACATGTGGGGCTTCTTTATGACTTTCTTGGGTTGACTGAAATGGACCATAATACACCTCAAAATGCCCTAAACTCACTAGTCTGTCCTGAAAAAAGTGTATACTTTGTTCTCAGTATAAAAGATCATATAACCTCTGTTGGTACAGGACTGGCAGCATTTTGGTGCCAGCAGCCAGTACATAGGTTAAGTGGCAAAGCAGGTTTCTATAATTCCTCTTGCAGCAAAGGGAGTGAACCAGGCTCATCGGTGGGAAGATGTCCATACCACCTTCCCACTGTGTTTTCAAACAACATTTGGGAGTGATTTATGCTGTGTTATGACATTGGTACCATCTGCTCATCATCATAAGTATGAATGAAGTGATAATGAAGAAAATGTTCAAGCAGCTAACAAGATGATTACACTATAATAACATAAGTTTGGCATGATTTGGATCTTCAGCGATCTACAAACACTTCATCTCAAAATCTCAAGGTCTAGAGCCTTACTGCAGCTACACACAGCTCTCTTAAATGGGTCTTGAAATGTGTCACAAGTCCTGCTCCACCTGTCTGCGGACTTGCACTTTCTCCTACAAGGCATCTGCTGTGCTGCAGACTCTCAATCCATTTCCTTGTCTGCTTCACCTGTGCTTTGCAAACTTCTTGGAGCAGACTGGGTATCTCCTCAGGGCAGGAACCATCTCTTCCTCCTGCCAGGGGTTTCTACTTTAAAAGAAGGGAAAACGTGAACTGTCCATTGCAACTTCTCTCTGGGGACTCCACTTTTTTTTCAATGGAGAGTAAACTGGAAATCCTGAGAACTCAAAATGGTGGTGATTTTGCATTAGATTTGGTGACATTTCAGAGGGGAAACGAAAAAGAAAGAAGCAAGCTGTAATTTGTTAACAATTTTTTTTTTTAGATTTTTTTATTATTTTATTTAAAAATTGCAATTTGTATAGAAAAATAAATCTCATATATTTAGAGCCAAGTATTAAAATGCATCTTTTCTTTTGGGTCTAACAGAAGTGTCTCAACTCAGCCATCAAATGCAGAACTTTCATTTTTCTTCTTGGTTGCCAGTACTGTTCCAGGAGGGAATATCCTGGCCACCCGTAGCAGCAATAGGTCCTGCAGCACTGTGATAAGGGGTTAGCCCAAACTGTTTCTAGGAACTCTTGAGATGATTTCTTAAGCCTGCAATAGCATTTCTTTGTTACTTAAGCAGAAATGTTGTCTAAGTATGTTGCTCTTCTCTAGGATATTTTTTCGTAGCAGAAATTTGTATGACATCTTGCTACCAATCTGATACCATTTTTCCTTCTAGTAAGGTGCTGTATTTGTTGAATTGGTGGTACAGCAACAGAGCTGCCATCCAAGCCAATCTGCCATTCAATTAGACTTCACTTGGCTGCATCAGAGTGACTACCAGTAACAAGAAATAGGAAGCACAAAGCAGATTTTTAATCTCTTATTTTTCTTTCTTGTATTTTCATCTTTATATTAATCTTTTCAAAATGAATATGCTGGGGTGGGGTGTGGGGAGGAGAAAAAAAAACCATGAAAAAGATGTGGACCTGAATGGCACTCCTGGTGTAATCCATTGACTGCAGTTGCCATGAGGATTTGTGCATCATGGAGATGACTCAGGAAACAGCTATTCCTGCACCAGGTGGTTAAAGCTCAGCAGTGACAGTTTTACAAGGAAATCATCCTTAATCTTTCTGACCACACATGTGGATCAGTAGCTCTGCAGGAGGAGTCATGAGTGTTGGTTATGTTATTTCAAGGATTCTGGGCCCACTGGAAACAAATTCATCCCTTTCTTTGGGCAAGAGAATTTCAGAAGACTACCACAATTTACTTCCAAACTGGACAATGAGGATGTCTCTTCTGCCCAGAGGAGTGTGTGTGTTCAATGGTCTTGATGCTCCTTGGCTCTGCCCATCTGGGACTAAGAGGAAGGAGAGCTGGGGGATGGTGCTGAGTCTACACCTTACCCAGGAAATTACTTTCCACTTGATTTAGGCCACTGTAGTGGTCAGAAGGTGGAAAAAAAGAAATACAGAGAGACCAAGATATAGAAAACATGTAGACTAGATCTGAGGATGGCCTTTCATAGGAATACTTGAGCTTTCTAGGTGGGGCACAGGGTCAAGGACACAATCAGCTTCCCCTAAAAAGATGGTATGAAGAAGTATTACCAGATATCAAACCAGTGAATTAAGGAGGTAGAAAAGTAAATTAATAAGGACCTACAACCTGTAAGAACTCTGTAAAAAAAGAAAAAAAAATAAAACAAGCTTCTGTTGGTGGTGTACAAATATCTTTCCTGGTTTATTTTTAATGAGGAGAAGGAAAAGAGGGGGAGAAAGGGAATAACACCCTTTGCCAAGTGTTCAGTGATTCTCATGTACCCGATTCCCAGCTGCATCTGACTCATTATCACTCTTGTGAGTATAACACTTCTCTGCAAATGCTCCAGCCACTTAGATTTTTGAAGAGGGTTTTTCAACAAGCATGGAAAGTGATAAATGCAATTTAAACAAGCCACTTAATCAACGTATTTATATTAGATAACAATATAAGCAGAGTGAGTCTTGCACACAGAAGCCCTCAGGAAGCCTCTCTGGAAAAGAAACCGCCAGATCCCTCCTTGTGCAGCCACCCTCGAAGCATTTCTCTGCTGGATGGTGGATTTGTGTCCCCCGTGCTCAGAATGGGCAGTCTGGGCGTGTTGGTAGGACAGAGCTCATCGCTGGGGAATTCACAATTGGTGGCCCAGTTTGTTCCCTTAAATGTCAGCAACACGCTCTGAAGGTCTGGCATAACTGGTACATGAGCTCCCTGGCCCTCACCTCATGCCATGACTTCCTAGGGCTCTCCCAGATTTGGCCTAGTGATTTCAGAAGATTCATCTGGTCAAAGCTACTGGCTGTAATTTTTTTGGGAGGATGAGGAAAGGGAGTCTAGGAATGAGAAAACCCCTTTATTTATTTTATACATTTTATTAAGGTATTTTTTAATTTCTTAGACAATTGCCTCTGGAAAATGCTTTGTGTGTCCCTCTGTCCTTCTACCACACTGATAAATATGCCCTGAGAGCATATGGAGAATATGGAACCAAGCTCTGTATGCAGTTTACCCCATCAAAGGTGCCTATGGGCCTCAGGAAAATGTTCAAGAAAGAAAACTGTGCAGATGGAGCAACCAAAATGTCAATGAACAAAACCAGCTTTTAAAATTACATGTTTCTGATCAGAAATAGGAGATGATCCTCACATTAGGTGAAGAAGAGCAAAATAGAGTCAGAATTTTTATTTTAATTATTCATCTTACTTAATCTGAGACTTTAAGTTGATCCTCATTTTACAGAAGCTTGTGGAATCCCTAATTTATGATAAGGTCTGAGCGGGGATCAGAGACCTCAAGCAGAGAAGAGGGCTGATGGAAGTTTAAGCTGAAAGAAGTTTAAAAAGAAACAAATGGGCTCTGCTGTTTGGGGAATGTAAGCAAAGACCACAGCTCTGGAGGGAAAACAAGACCAAGTCATAGTAAAATGATTGGTAAAGCACAGAGTTCACTTCAGAAAATGCAGAGACAAAGGTGAAACTCCAAAAGCAGATGGAGCAAAACTAGAGTGAATTTTCAGGAGGCATCCTGAAGGTTTACACAGACAAGCTCAAACTAGCCACATTTTGAAAGCCTTTTTGCTTGTGTTAGAAGGTAAAACATGAGTGCAAGTATCGAAGAATAAAAAAAATATATTCAGTTTGCACAGACGAGGAGGAGTTGTAGGAAATGTTAGAGAGACAGTTATACACAGTGACTGAACATTACATCGAGCATAAATGGAACCCTTATTACTTGTCATTCCAACACCAGTGCACAAGTTCACAGGAGGCCAGAAGCTGCATTAAAAAATTCGAAGTATAAATTTAGTAATGTTGCAAACAGGAATGTAGACCTTCATTAGAGTCGGCAGGGAATTTCTGAGATAGATATGGAGAGAAGATGTCTTTCAACAGCAGGATCCTCCAAGCTGTGAAATAGAACAGGATGTGACGATTAAAAACCATGAGCTCCTTTGAAGATTTTCAAGACAAAGGAGACCAGCTCAGACTGAGACATTTTGATATGCCTGGTATATTGTCACTTCTCTATAATATTTCCTTTTAATGAATGAGAAGTCAGTCAAATTAGCCCTTTATTTAGGATGAAAAACAGCACCTCTGCAGCATTGCAGCTGAGACTAAATGTTAGAATTAGTTGGTGAGTAAGCAAACCAAGCCCTCCCTCTCCATCACAGGGACCTTCTCTCTAACACATGTGGAGCAACCTGCTGTTCCATCAAGACAGTTGTTTCATGTTGCAGCTCAGGTTTCTCCTGCGTAGCCATTTGGGAGCATGGCGACTGGCTCCACCTTCCCCTGGAGATTCAGAGCAGATCTGCCACTCACCCTGCAAGCACACATTATCAATGGCCTTCAGCACGCCCAGGATTGGGCTTATCTTCAGCCTTTCTTAACTGCCAGGCTTGTCTCACCCACACTTAGCATTTGCATTTGTACAGCAGTAACAGCTGTCAGCCACTGATGGCAAGATCCCAAGTCTCGACCAGGTCTATGGTTTCAGAGTTACATGCACACTTGCCATATGGACAATCCTGCAGTAAAGTGTCTCTTAGACTATCATGGGCTGAAGCTGGATATTCATATGGAAATACTTTTTTTATGTGCACTGGTTTTGCCAAACGTCCTGTTTTAATTATTCATCTTTCCTCATGAATAAATGAAAAGGGGAAACATCAAAAGTCGCCAAATACTCTGTGCTGGTCACAAACACTGAAGGTTTCTTTTTAATGTACAATCAGAAAGTTGGATTAAGATTCACTCCTTTGATATGCAGCTGATTATTTTTTTATATATAAAAAAGAGAGAAATTCCTGTTTCCTGCAATTAACTGTATTTTTTTTGAAGCGCAACAGGCATAGAGAAATCACATATCTGTGGTGACTCCTTTCAAAGAAAACAATTAGCATCCATATCAAAAAGCTAATTCAGAGAAATTAAAGAACACATACATCAGTAATATATAATATTTCCTCTTTAGCACATCTCATTGTGTACAATGTGTCACTGTAAAATTGTTAGGCTTGGAGATAATGAAGAGTGACAGTTGAAGGGTTCAGGGCTTCATATAAGACTTTTGGGTATGTAAAGATTTTAATTGCACATAATTATGAATGTGAAAGTGGAACGATTTAATTTTTTAGCTTTCATGCTATTAGAAGGCTAATAGAACCAATATCAAACTGAGTTAGTTACAGCAGAATTACTAGAAGAAGCTATTTTTTTCATTCAGCAATTTAAATTAAATCAAAACAAAAAAAAATTAAAATATCTCATATGTTTCTCTATTCTTTCACATTTATATAGTGGTAGCAAGATAAGTGGTGTATGCTATTAACAGAGATGAAGAAAATAGTTTTAATAAGATTAGAATATCCTGGAATAATGGGAACAGATAGTGGGGCAGTGCAGAAGAAAAGGGACAACCATAAATGGTGTGGTTAAGTCATGAAGTGGTCTATAAAGTTCGAGAGACTGTCATCTGAGGCAACTCCCTCTGTGTAAACTCTGTGTAAACTCCCTATTCTTCTTATAAATAAATAAACATACCCTCTCCCTTCCTCAGACAGACACACTACTGCTGAGGAGCGTAACAAGAGGAGGAGTGAGCTCCTTTTACTGGGCTGGTATTTCCCTTAGCCTGCCTAAAATTCAGCCTTCCTCTGGTTCCTCACAACCTTGTTTGCTAAGGAAACGCTCAGGCTGGGGGAGTCTGGAGTTTCCCCCCCTCCACTTTTCACACGAGCGCCTGTTCTTCTCCATGCAGCTGTAACACAGCCTGCCCAGTGCAGGGGATGGAGGGTAGGAAGAGCAGTTATCAGCAGAGAGGAGTGAGAGGAAATAGTGTCCAGACACTCAGCATTTTCTGCATCCATAACCAGGTGTTTCGGTTCTGGATTGCTTTTGCAGTCCCCGTATCGTTCCTTACAACAGAGCTAGAAAATGAATTTCTATCTACTGCTAAACCCTATTTAAGTCCATCTTTCAGCAGTAATTAGAAGTCTGTTGATGTTAGGATCTCTTTGCAGATCTTGGACCTTTTCAATTAATTTTAATCAGGTTCATTAGCACTTTTTTAATGTGTAAGAAATGGGCAAATACGTAACTGAAGAGCCACTTACCTTTTAATGAAGGTAACAAATATGCAATTAAAAAAGCTCTGTCTTTCAGCAACTTTGCAGTAAATTAACTTGTTTTGTCATTATTGTGCATGCAGAACGTCACTTACTCTGGAGTTTTGACATAAAATTCTTTATCATTGGCAGAATTATAGGAAATGACAATTAGTTCATGAATTAGGTGGGATATACGTGTTAATTATTGAGGGACCAAACTTCATGCAATTAAAATTTAAAATCAAGATAAGAATAATGTATTATTAGGCATGCGAGTATTTAATGAAGTTGCAAATGATTACCAAATTTTATAAATTAATTCTAAGGTTCCTTGACTATTCTTGGAAGATTTTGTGCTGTGGGACTTGTAACAGGCTGCAGTTGTTTGTGAATAGAATAATAATATGAATCTCTGAAATGCTATAGGAAGCCTTGCTTTTTATCAGTTATACATGTGCCTACAAAGGTGTTTATTAGATGTCTTGCTGCTAAAACACATTATACTGATGCTTCTTCACCAAGATTCCAAATTCTAAAGCTGAGTTTCACATACAGCTGCCGTATCTAAGAGTTTATTGCCTGCTCATCAGCAAGCTGTTGGAATTTCATTCTTTATGTTATGTCATCTTAAAAACAATGGGCATGTTCCCAAGTGGGCCACATTCTGCCCATGTTACATTCATGTAAATACAGGGGAAATGCAAACAGCAGGTGGCCGCAGGCTACAGTGGGACTTGGATCTCATGCATAATGTTGCATGAGACTTGATCCGGTGGCTGCATCTGGAGGTTGGAGAAGTCACGAAGTTAGATGAGCAGGTTGTCACTTTGCTGTGGACATCCAGTCCTGCATCATATCATCCAAATAAACTAAACAGTAAAGCAGTAGGCTCTCAAGAGGGACCTTATCCAGGTGACATCACACTAATTCTTGGGCTGGGGTGGATCTTGTAAGAGGAGGGAGCTCTGTGCTGCAGTTTGAAGGAGGCAAAGCCAACCGATGATGAAAACAGTCAGGAAAAGGCTGAGAACTCCTATGGCAATCTCTCCATGTGACAGCATCTGCTTTTGATGTAAGAATCCCATGGCTTAAGAAAAAAGGGCATTTTAACACATTGCTGGTATTCAGGGGCCTGAGGAGGGTCTCACACCCAGCTGAAGTGGAAATCCTCTCTTCCCCACCCTTGCACTGGAGGACTTGCAGACCCCAGGCAGCCAAGCACCCCCATCCCCAGCTGGGGCACAGGGCAGGTTATACTGGTTTCTGGCCCTAAGGAAATATTTTTTAAAGAGTCATTTCACTCTGACATTGACCACCAGGAATGCTGTAGGAAGGAGATCCCACATTTCCCCCAGCACAGTAAGCCAGTGTCATGGATCCAGTCTCATGAGAAGCCCAGTAATGTATGGCACAATTTCTGCCCCTAACAGGAGCTGGGGGGGGGGGCAAAACAGACCCTGGGGTTTGCATCTGAGCACACATGGCTCTGAGGAGCCGATGCCCATGTATGGTGACAATGTGAGCATAATTTCATACCCAGAAGAGCCACAGGGTTGGGATGTGCTCTCAGAGAGCCAAAAATGACATCAAGAAAAACAATCATCCACCACCATTGGATTGCAGCATTGGGCAGCGCAGAAGAGCAGCAAGCCCAGCTGGCTCCATCCATTTCTGTCTCCCAGGGCCACTTACCTACGTGATAATGACAAGCATTTAATTTCAACTTCCACAAAATAAGTGTTTCTCTTGTGAAATTTCCCTCTTTCATCATGCTCTCTTCTTTGGAAGAGATAACAGTAAGAGTCAGAGCAGACTTGCTGGTGTGTTTTTGGTTATGAGCCTCAATTTTTGCCACACATTCTTCACTGGAGTCAAATAAATCTACTGCACTTGTGAATCAAAGCCACAGATGATTGTACAGCACTCCCCACGTGAGTTCAGTTCACATCTGCTTCACTAGCTGGAGATCTCACAGCAGCAATACCTTGAAAAATTTGCAGTAACAGGTGGTCCTCTTTAAAAGCTGTGGCCTATATCATTTATTGTTTCTATCACAATGAAGAGGAGAGTGTGATGGAGAGCTGTGTATCAGCAGCACCAGCACCCCCCGGGGTCCCTCACTGCTATATGTCCTTGGAGTGGTCTTGGAGATGCCTTACTGCTACTAACAAGGAGTATTTTGAGCAAAACATGTGGAGTTAAAATCAGAAAACAGCTGAAGACCAACCAGTCTGTACAGAAAGGCTCCTGGTGCTTTTAGCTCATGTCAGAGTGGGTGGCAGGTACTAGCAGGCCTCAGAGGGGCCATCAGTGTGTGCAAGTTTCTAGCTTTGTGGAGATGCCCTCCTACAGCTTGTGCTCTTGCTGCCAGTTTTACCCACCTTTTTACTCCAGCATCTACAAGTAACTAAAGAGTGGAGTATAGCTTTGTAACTTAAGGAAAGGAAGGTCAAGAGAGAAATACCAGTGGAGACACTCCATTACAAATTCCTCAGTCCAAGGACAGTATCTCTGTATCAGGAGGATTTCCATGTCCCCTGTGAGATGGGCACAATTTACCCCCAGCAGTATCCCCATCTGTGTGACTGCATTCAGCCTCTTGTGCTGGTTGTGCCTGTACCTGCACAGGGAGGACTGCAGCGTGCGGTGCTTATTCTGCATGCATCCCACAAACGAGGGCTGTGTAAACTATCTTATTTATTTCACTATCCTTCCCCCATTCACCAGGCAAATTATCACATGTGTATTCAGTTTCAATAAGATAAAAAATTGCCTAATAAAATATTTACTCAGCCTTTGTCCCTGCAAGTGTAAACTCATGTAATTACAGAGCACTCCAGAACCTGTGGCTATAAATCTCTAGGAATAAAATCCTCAGCACATTGACAGAATAAGGCTCCCACTTACTGTGAAAATGGGAAGCTAGTCCATGCCAAGCCATTAGATTAATTTAATGTGCTCCAATTCATGCTCCTTCTCTCTCTTCAGTCTTCAGGGAAGGATGTTTATCTCTTCCTACTGCTTAGCAATGGCTGCCATTAGCTTTCTGTCACAGGCTAGAAAAGTGAGGATTCCACCTTCCCCTCTGAAATCATTGTCTCTCAACCCAATATTGGCTCTTGTTCCTGGCTGCTACAGAGGCTGTGGTCAGTGGCTCCTGGGACATGCTGTTAGCAGAAAGGTCAATGTGTATAGACGCCCTCGGAAAGTTCAAAGTATTCCAGTAACAAGGAGGCTTTGATAATTTCAGCTACTAACAAGAAGCTGGTAGATATCAAGGCACTTTAGCCTGATCATCCTTGCGCAGGCAGTGTGGCAGCCTTCCATGGGACATGCTGCCAGCAGAGACATGGTGTGACTGAGCTGCTATTTCCAGGAAAGCATTCCCGAGACCAGGGCTAAATCTCAACGGGGAGTGCCTGTGAAATTTCAACAGGGAGTACCTGTGCCCAAGCAGCCTGCTTGCAAAAGGCAAATGGTCAGACATAATCTGTTCGTTAGACATACAGGGGAGAGCAAGATGCCATTACTCTTTATTTTCAATCAGGTTTGGACTGTGGGACTTTAGCACAGGAAAAAAGGGAGCATGAGGAATATAACAATCTCTTTTGTACTTGTCACTAATATATTCCTGCTCCCACTTTGGCACAGCACCAGAGTTTTTGAAACACAGTAGCTTGGAGCTGTAGGGAGTATGTTTTGAAGGAACTTTTAATTAAGTCTGCCCTTGGGCTACTGAGCAGGGAAAGGTGGGAGCACCCATGGTTGTTTTTAAAGGCTTCCTCTATAAGGTAATTTTTTTTTTTTTTTTTTTCCCCAGGATATCACAAGTCTAGAATTGGGGGGGGCAGAAAACAGCAAACGGGTAACATCTCTAACTCGGCATGTAACCTAAGCCACCAGTCCCTGAGAAAGCACAGCAACGCAGGCTTTTTACTTCCCAAACTAATTACGTGAAAAAACCCGCTGTTTGGATGCAAACCAGGTATCAACATTGCCATTCAGCATTGTCACTCCAAACCCCACAGCGCCCGGCGAGCGGACAATAGGGGAATGTAGGCAGCAAAGAAGGAAAATGTTTTTTACTGCCTGCCCTGTGGAGAATCAAAGTGACCCACAGGAAGCCCGTCACAGAAATGGGTGAGCAGCCCAGTCCCTGGGGTAGTCATGTCCCTGAGGTCCCGCCTTTGAAAACAAGAGGAATCTTCCTGATGAAAAGCCTTGTTGCTCTTTCTTCTTAGCTGGGCAGACTACCACAAAGCACAGGCTTTTCTTTGCCGGTGTATTTTCTGTTTGAAAACGTTCTGCTGAAGAAAACTCCTCAACAAAATCTGCTACCAGCTTCTGCAGGAGGTGACCCAAAGTAACCACAGCTGAAAGGGCTATGAGGAAGGAATTTCTTTACTCAACACCCACGTTGCATAATGGTGGTCTTTCTGAAAAGGAGGTGGTCATATCATCCTGAGAGTTCACATGAATCCTTCTGTCAGCCTTTGAGCTTCATCTCAGAAAGTAGTTTACCCCAGGACACTCCAGTGCCACTTTTGCAATGGTGCACGTTAATGAGAAGCACATCCAGCAGTGACAGCCACAGAGCTCTGACTGAAATGAAGTCAGGCTGAGCTGAGCACTCACACCTTTAGTGATGGAACTTCTCTCTTTCCAGCCCAGGATGATCAAGGATGGCAACTTAGCAGGTTTACAAAGACAGCAAGCAATGTCATTCTGCAGCAGGAGTGACCTGCCCAGGTAAGATGATGATGATGCTAAAGTAAGCTTTCTTATGTTTGGTAAGTGCTGGCCTGGGAAACAGCAAGGAGCAATCCAGAGGTGGTGGGTGGTCAGGCTGAACTGCAGGCCTTAACCTATCGCACACCTCTGGGGACCATCACAGGACCTTGCTATAAGGCTGAAAATGGGACCTGGGATTTGAAAATGGGATTTCCTGCCCTTTTCAGCTCTGTCCAAAATCACTTATGACACCAAAATCACTTATGACACCAAGGCTGGCTTCTTTCTGTATCTCCAAGTTGTTTCAGATTCTCCTGTTTGAACACAAGGAAAAAAGAAAAATGAAATGTGTTTCAGTCGTGGGCTGCCTTCACTCGTTTCACTCATTTCTCCCTCACTCTCTGCATGTTGGTGCCAGAAAACACCCGAGTCCTTGTACCTGGGTTGGCAGTGGGCTCTTGCTGCAGCTGGGCTGGCAGGAGCTGTCTGCTTGGATTGCACTGCCCATCTCCTCAGCCTGACTGAAGCCCCCCCAGATTCGAACTATGAGAGATCTTCCCTATCCCTAGTTAACCCAGAGCCTGGCTAGGTTGTGTGATCTTCTTCCTAAGGGAGGGTGGAGATGGCAGCTTCTGCTGACATGCTGCAGGGCAGTTTCCCAGCCAGCAAGGCAGGATTGCATTCCACAGAGGGAGTTCAGTCTTTAAAACAGATCTGCTCATTCTCATTGCCTGGAACTCCTGTTCCCAGAGCCTCCAGCCACAGATGATACTTCTGGTGCTACCAGTGCTGCACCAGCACCCAAGAGGGGTAAAGAACCCTGCCCTGAGGGCTGCCATGTGCACCCAAGCATCCACTGTACAGGTGTCTGCCTAAAAAAAGGGTCATAACAGCCTAAAATAAGTGACTGAAGGGCTGATTTTCTTCCTTTTTCTGTATGGTCTTAATAAAAAGCAAACATTCCCTTTGAGGAGTTATATTAACAAAGTAAAATTGGTTTTTAAAAAGACCAGCTTTGAATTCACTGGAGCAGCATTAACTTTCCACAAACACATCCATCAGATGCCACCCTGTGGCTGAAAGGTACCTCTCCCAGCTGGTGTCAAGGGATGGTCTCCCCTACCCACAGGCATTGCTGTGTCCCAGCTCCCCCAGGCAGGACGGTGGGCAGCAGAGGGGATCCCGTGCCATGGCTGCCGGGATGTGCGTGTGAGAGTGCAATGCCATTGTCATGACGTCTGGAGATGTTCTTGTCTTGGGAAAACGGCGCTGGCTGTCACCCAGCGATCTTTAATAGAGACCGAACATGGATGTGGGGATGCTTGTGTGCAATTACACACAACGTATATGGCCATTCGCCATATGGGAGCAGTTGGAGCACTTTGATCCTTCTCACCCGTAAAGCTGGGCCTGAGGGGCCTGGTGTGGGAGAGCAGGGTCACGGGGGGGCTCAGTTCCAGTCCACTGAAGGCCAGGGCTGTGCCTGTATTTTCTCATTTCCCATGAATGTTTGGGAAAGAGATTTCCCAGCACAGCTGGAAGAAAGCGGGGGAGCACTACTGGTGTCCTCTGAAGCCCAGCTCAGATGCCTTTGTAGGCAAGCCAGAGAGTTACTCTGGGGAGGTTTGCTGGAGCCAGAGGCTCACCTCCTCCAGGAGGTTACCTCTCCCCCATGTCCTCCAGAGCTGGGGAGAGCACCTCTCATTCAACACAACAGTGCTGAGTGGGAAGTCGTGGCCAAGAAACATCTGCAGTGCTGGGATTGGTTGTGCTTAAGGTGTAACCTCCTGAAGGTGGGAGGAAGGTTGCCAGCACTACAGACCTTCTGCCAACTGGGATGCAGTGTGCCAGCAGCAAAGCCAGGACAGCCACACTAATGGCCTCAAGCACCACTTTAGGAAGGGTCAGCTTGCTCCATCAGTCCTTCCTAATTGCCAGCTGCTTTGTCTGCACCAGCAATGCTGGTGCAGGCATTTACAGGGCAGGGCTTGGAAGTACTTGCTCACAGATTTGAATGGGGCTTTACCTTAGTGATGCTTATTTTTTTTGTGGTTTCCTCAGTTCTGTGACTGGTTGATGCTGAAATTATTTCATGAGAAGGAATTATATACTACAAATGCTACATAGGTTCAGTTATTTCCTTTATTCTTTGATTCAGAAAAAAAAAGAAGTCACTTTGCAGAGACAGATGGGAATTTAGTTTTATTTTCCATAGTCTGGTGGGCATCAGGTTGTGATTCCCCAGCCTGAGTTTATTTCTGACTCTGCTGCTGAAGTGTAAGTAACCCTGACCAGATCACTTGGCCTTTCCAACTCAGTTTTTTCTTTTCTCTTTCTTTTTCCCACAGTATAAATTCTTTGATAGAAGAGCTGGTTGTTAGTCTGTACTTATGGAGCATGTTTGGGAAGGGAGAGCATGGGGCTGAAGCAAAGGCGCTGAAGAAGCCCTGCTAACAGTGTGATAAAAGGAATCAACAGGTCTTGCTTCCAAATTGTACTGCTTTTCTGTCCACCCCTTTGCTCAACAGCTAAACCCAAACCTGAATGCCAGCCAAGCCTCTGACCTGTCCAGACTGGGCTTGCCCCAAAGGCTGTGACAGACCCCATGGTGCCCCTGCCTCACCCTGCTGCCCCTGCGCCCTGGCCCCAGGGACCTGCAGGGGCAGCATCACAGATCCTCATGTGCAGAGGATTTCCTTCGTCTTACAGGCCTGCTGAAAAGCAGTTGTCTGCAAAGGAAAATCTAGCAAGGGAATGCTGGTGAAAGGTATCGGCACCTTCGTGTGCTTTGCTCACCCACAGTCAGCTGTGCAGTCCTGCTGAAGCTGAGGGAGATGTCTTCGTTCAGGATCACCTAACTAAGCACTCACAGGATTAAAGGACATTTGCTCACTTGGGCCCATGCTCATGAATGTCCCCCGAGCCACTTATTCTACCCTCCCTATTGCTCAAACATGACAAAAGATAGCACTCTGCTGCACCCAGCTCATGCACACACATTGCCATCCATAAATCCACATCATTAACAGGTACCTGGAAACTCTTTCCATCCATCCCAGGCAGACAACACTGAGTTTGATTTAAACTTCTCCCTTGTTTCTCAGTCTTTTATTTCAGGCTATTTGAGCCACAAAACTGGCCAACAGACACAGATGGGAAACACACTGCAGCACAAAGAAAAAATAATAAGGGCTGGGAGGAGCTCTTTTCCCCTCTACAGAACTGTAATTGGGCCTTCCATTTATTATTTTTTTTAAGCTCAGCTGGGGTATGAACTCCTTAACGTTAGTTTGAGTTATGGGGAAGGGAGGGCATTAGCATATTTATAAAAATGTACCCTGTTCTGAAACTGTAGACATGCTTCACCTTTTAATTTTGCGATTAGTGTCATTTCATCGTAGGGGAAAAGCCACTTTTTCTATCCAGCGGCACAAAATGAATACAAATCAAACACATGCTTTCTGGAATTATTCACACAATGTTTTCAAAAATCGACATAGTTCAATAGTTGAGCAATAAATTTTCTTACTAATGAGACACTAAAAAATGTTTTTGATGTTACGCCCAGGGAGAACTAGTTATTGCAGATTTATAGGCAATCTGTGCAAAGACTGTCCTTTGCTTCCAATGAGTTTCTAATTTTGATTTGATGATATCCAGCTGCAGAGATTTGGCCATGATATTATATAACTTGTGATATCACTTCTATACAGTATTTTCTTCACCCTCGATGACTGGCCTTTTCATACTGCAACATCTCGTGGTATCCCTGTGCAAACAGCCATGGCGTGAAGTGTTTATGGATCCCTCTAAGGAGTACACGTAGTTATGATATGTGCATCTCATAACTCTCTGAAATACAGGAGCAAATTTAGATTTTGCTGAAAATGCAGCTTTTCCATTCAGTCCCTCCTGCGCTCTGTGTTGCTGGAAGCTGTAGCTTAGAGCAGGTCAGGGTGAAGGCAGCGCTTCATGGAAGGCCAGGCAGAAGGCCATGCAGACAGCATTTTGCACTTCCCTTTGTTCCAAGCATCTCTTCCAGCACTAGACGGGAGCTGAGCCAGTCAGGTTTGTACCACCCAGTGAAGCCATCACACCCAGGACCAGAGTCACCGCAACCCACCCCCACGTAGAGGAAAGTTCATGGCAGTCGGTCAATGGCAGTAACCTCTTCTGCTACTGTTTGAGCAACAAGAAGCCTGAGAGGGAGGGTTTCTCAATTCAGGCACAGAGTATTTCCTCCCCTTGGCAAAGGCAGAGCAGTGCATTCAGTGGAGGTGACCACCAATGCAGTCCCTGGAGGTGGCCATTGGTGGCCCAGTGCAAGAGTTTATTCCTGTGGCCGTGTTGAGATCTGGCTGAAGATGAGCACAGATTTTCCCCAAGGACATTTTTAATCTGAAACAAACCAAGCGGTGCCGGTATTGATACTGCTGGCAGGCGCCCTTCCCTAGGAAATGAGGGAATGTGGTATCTCTCAAAGGGTAATAACAAGGCTCCTTGCCTGGAGACAAGAACGATGAGTGCTTCAGAAGTGCTGATGATTAAGTCCCATGTTGAGGACGCTCAGAAAAAGCGGCCTCCAAAACGAAACAGCCATAAGCCAGTTCGCGCCACCGCTCGCCTGACTTCCACCCACATGGCTGCCTCGTGGACAGGCTGCAGCCGGCAGCAGGGCTGGCAGGAGGCTCCCACGCCATGTGTGCCGGAGCACGCAGGGGCCTGCCCGCCCCGCCAGCACACGCCCCAGCTGCCACGGCTCGCGGCCCCACAGCCTGTTCCACCCGCCATGAGGCGCCAGGGCCTGTGGGCTGCCCTGCGCAGGCACGGCTGCTGCCACTCGGCCCACCTGCCGCTGCAGGAGCTGGGTGTGCAATGGTCCCAGAAGATGAGGAGCGTGGCCTTTTTTTTTTTTTCAACTACTGGTTGTTGTTGTTGTTTTAGGGTTCTTTTCAGGGAGCCTGCAATGTGAGCACAACTGTGAGCAACCAAAAAGCTCAGCTTCCGGCAGAAGACAGTAAGATGGTGGTTTGATAAGCTAAATGACTGCGAAACAAAGTCTACAGAGCTATTTTTACTTAACTAAAAAGATTTCTAGCTCCAGAAGAATGATGAGGAGTCTGTGGCCACCCTAAAGAGTATTAAATTGAATTATAAACTCGCAAACACTTAAGTCAGTTACTCTTCTAAAGGGCTGCTAGAAGCACACTCATGGCAGGGACCACAAATGCCTTCAGCAGGGACTCCCCTGGGAATTAGGCAGAGCCATCCTCTCGTTCCTTGCATGCCACGCATATGCATAATTCCATATAAATCATGGGTCTGAACAACACAGAAGAACAAACCACAGTTAAAAGTTCACAGAAACACTCAGAATGACATCTTATTCCCAGATTTCAGTAAGCACGTTATACATTGAAGAGCTGCCTCTTTGTTTTCTTTTCATAACTCAGGCTTTCAGTCCCCTCCTCCAAATATGCACCTTCTCATCACATTTCTGGCTCCAAATTCACTGCTGATGCAAATTATTTCAATGGAAATTCACAAATGTACATAGAAAATGCAGACAAATGTCTTCCTTGGATATTAGGAAGGCAGAGAAGTGTCAGAATTAAATCTGGATTTTTATAATGTTGCCAGAAATAGTTTCTGCACTCACTCTGTGTCTGTGAAGATGGATCTCAAGGCCAAACACAGAAATTAGCTTCCATATCAACATTTTACTGTCACTTTCATCGCCACGCCAATAGATTAGTTAAAATAACATCTTTTACTGGCATGGAGTGTTATTGCAAACAGATGTCGTCATTAGGATAAAGACAAGTTCTACTATTTCATCCAGGAATTTATTCATGGAAATTTTGATTTTTCTCATTGAAACAAACACTTTTCAGTCTTTGAGTTTCTCACTCTCCAAAAACACTTTAGGGAGAATATTTTTTTAATGTTTCCCCATTCAGTGAAGAAGAAATCAGCATTTTGCTTGACAAGGCATAATTCTGGTGGTTGTTTCCAGTTAAAGGTTTTCCTCCAATGAAAGACAAATGTTAATTGGAAAAATATCTATGAACAGCTCTAATTTCCTGTATATCTTTCATAATTGTATCTAATTGCATACTGCTTCCTTCAACTCTTCTTTAACTGAAGTTGAATAATTATAGGCTTAAATATATTCATATTTTTCTATACATCTAGTCATTGAGCCACCTTCTCTATGCTATTCCGGTAGAAGTGAATTTATTATTAATGATTGTTTTTTGTCACCCTCCTTTATTATGAAGGGAGTATGTATGGATAATGGATACACATTTTACTTCATTTGTTAGACAGGTATATGAAACAGTGCGACGTAATGACATCGGCCACCAGAATGCAGCAGCTCAGGAAGGATAAAGTAATAGTGCACTGTGCAGAAATCTGAAATCTCAGTCCCCCTGGAATGAGAGGCAGTGCTCCGGTTAACTTCAGTGAGGCTAGGATTTCATCCTAAGAATTTAATAATACTGCAGTTTCAAGTAAGTCCGAGCAGAAAAAAATGTGCAATTACTGGCAAAGTTTAAGGTTCTTGGTCCTACACAGACAAAATCCTATGTATTTCAGTAAAAAAAAAAAATTTGAGTGCCTACTTTTTATTTATTTAATCTACTTACAACATATTAAATATTAGAAACTACATTACAATAAATTCTATGTACCTCTGAGAAATAACTGTAGAAATCATACAACACACACAAAAAAGCAATAGTGGCAAATTTGTGTTCTTTCTCATTCTACTCCAGAGAAGATAGCAACAAATAAGGTCATGTTTGGCAGCTGTTTTCATGTAATATGTTGACTCATTGCTGCCCTCTGGGTCTGTGTATTCCTTACACCATGTCTAATAGGTTGTACCTGTCTTCTGTATGAAACTTGCAGCGTGTCCCCTTCTCATGAGCAATAGCACCATGACAGAAACTACCAGCACTTAAGCACAGCCCTGGCCTCTGCTCCTACTCACACTGAAGGGAAAGCTCCTTTAGACCTTAGTAATGGAGGGTCAGTCACTAAAATAAAATCAATCCTTTGGAAAAAAAAGCTTACTACAATCTTTTTTGAACTCCATCAACTCAGTCTGTAAAATCTTCTCGAGTCCTCCTATAGTGTGGGAGAATGGCCACTGGCAAGAAAAGATACCTTTGTAGTATAAGATAAATGTTTATCTTGAGATAAATGGGAAGCACTTATAATTGACAACTCCAGAGTGCACATGAAGTGCACTGGCTCCTGGAACAACCTGAGCTGGGCTCTGGACACACAGAAAGTGCCTGGAGCAGGGCAGGAGACGCAGAGATGTGGTGGAGGGGCCAGCTGGGCTATAGCGAGGCCCATGTCCCCCCGGGCTGCTGGAACAGCTGGACACCAGGTACCCTGGTGAATACTGACCTAAGGCAGCCTGAATGCAAAGTGCATAAATACCCCTGCGACATCAGCTGCTTCACTGGCACCGACATTCTCCTCAGTTTTTCCAGCACAGGGTGTTGTCAGAGTGCTGCAGCTTTCTGGGATAGCCAAGACAGGCTGTACAACAAGCATTTCCCTTATATTCTCACTCACAGCCCCGCACTGAGCTGCCTAAATGTGCAAAAATCTCTATCCTGCATCTCCTGTAACTGCCTACAGGGACCACCGCTATGTCTCATTACGCTGAGCTGAGAAAAGAGGAGTTAGTTACCAATGGCAGAGGAGCCTCGAGAAACTCTAGCTGGAATTTCTATCTTCTGCATATGCCTTTACTGCAATTATGTTTCAGAATAATTTCTATGTCAGTCTTCCACTTCTAAATATAAATGTAACTTCTCTTGCCCAGGTTCAAAACAAACTGTCAGTCTGAAATAGCTTCTAACACGCTAATAATGAAATACCATTTTACCCCCACTGTGAATAAAATGCTAGCACTAATCATACCATTCTAAAGGGCTTATAAATCAATAAACCAAGAGGCAATGAATGAACAAAATGCTGATTGAAATCATAAGCACATCAAGTGTCTGCAGATAATCAGTGTCATATGGGTTTTGTTTTTTCTTTTTTTTTTTTTTTTTAAAAGAGAGAAGTAGTTTAAGTAGTTTTCCCTAAACATTTGGATATACACGGTGCCATGCTAGATTTTATTCTTACAACATGGTTTGATTACCTCACCAAGGTAGATGGAAGCAAAGCTGAATGCTAGAAAATGAGAGCAGTAGATCACTTCATGATGTGACATCTATAACCTAAAGTGGTACAACCTCATAGTAAACCATCTCCAGTAGCTGGGATTTTTCCTGTGTTTATTTTCCCTCTTCACTGCTGGGATGTCAGCTTGCAGCTCTTGGCTGTGAGCAGTTCTGGTGGGGTTTCCCAGGTCAGGGCTGTGTCAGATGGCCAACACAGCAGCTATCAGTTAAACCCAATGCCTGTCTGGGGTAACAAAGTGAGAACTTCTGGAGTGAACAACATTACACATCTCAGATCCAGCTGCCCACCAACCCAGCCTACACTACAGCCTGGAAACCTCAGGGATATGCCTCTCCCCTCCCATCTGCAAAGTGTCCTACAGAATTTCCTGTTGCCTTCTGTCCCTGAGACATGTTCTCTGTGCCTCTTGGCCACATGAAAATTTCAGTAAGCAGTTCCATACAGTGGGCTAGCTCTGGTATCTTGTTTAGCATACTTGTTCAATGTTGGCTGCTATGATGTCCTTCTTAGCTGGATGCCCAACACACCTGCAAAGTTACTCCCTGGGTGAGTCACATTCTTCCCCATCCCATGAAGGCTAAGAGAAGTTCGTAAGCATGATGTTGGGAAAAGCTTTTCTCATACTCATGACACTTCATTTAGTAAGTGATTCACATGACTGCTCTTACAGAACTGCTTCCCTGCTTGTGGGTGTCTGCAAAGCTCTGCCCTATAAAATCTTGTCAAGCTTTCATCCTCTAAGGGTCCCCAAAATGTTGGCTCTGTGAAGGTATCCAAGAGCCTTAGTTCAGGCCCAGAAGCCCTGGAAACACAATCCAAGTGTTTGCAGGGATAGGACCTCTCATGTGAAACCCTCCTGAAGAAAGAGCAGCCCTTGGCTGATTGACCCTCGGTCACCAAACCCACAGCTGCTCTCCCTGCATTTGTCACCCAAAACCTCATCCCTTTTGTCACTGGAAAGGAGCCTGTAATAAATCTCTAGTACTTTGGAAGTGACACATTGCTATTTTTAACAAATAAGCCTTCTTGTTTTAAAAGTATAGGGTGGCACTGGACATACAGAGGCAATGTTAGATGCAAAACACCAACAGACCATCTCCTCGGTTTTATGGAAACTAGTGACAGCAATAGATTTCAGTAATTTCCTGTGTGAGAGTAAGAATGGTTCTTATTTACAGCCAACTCCAAATTATTTCCTTATATACTTTATTGAATCTTTCTTAAAGATAAATTTAGTAACCCTAATTGAATCTACTTCAAGAAAAAATACATAATGCATAATACATCAGGAATCATCTATACGGCCTTCCTCTGAATTCTGATGCAACTTAATGAATAAAATACAATAGACAAGAAGATGCTGGGAATTTATGTCAGAGCTTTTAATTATAGATCTAGGAATAAATGAACATGAGATTCTCTTGCTAGAGAAATGTAAATTAAGATAATGGATATTAAGGGTTTTTTGTTGGTTTGTGGGTTTGTTTTTTTTTTCATTTTGCAATACTTGATGTTAATGGAAAATGATTTTGTGTATTAGTCCAAGTGTCTTTAAAGACTTTTAGTGTCGTTATTCAATAATGGATGCATGTTTTAATAAATTTGCTTTTCTGAATAGGTGAATGGATTAATTGATAGAGGATCATGAAAAGCTTTGCAAATGTGTGTTGATGAACTTGTTAATAAATCATCACACAAAATGTTTTATTCACACAAGATAGGTGGGTTCACCCCTTGTTAATATTCAATAAAGTTAAAATGTTCCTGTGAAGTGGCATTGAGGCATCATGATCTTCAAGTGATATGGAGTAGGAACTTCTTCTAATAAAATCTTCAGGGGAAATACACCACTACAGTGGTTTAAAATCACCACACATTTATGTTGTGTGGTACCTGTTATTTGAGTTGTCTCAGAAATGCTACTGCTGCCATTTGAAATGTTTCTCCGCAAGTGAGGGTAGCTCTTAACAAGCGAGGTGTCTCTTAACAAATGCCTTAAAAACACCATGGAAGGTTCTTAGCATGGAAGTTGGAGATCGTAAAGCTCTTTTTGTCCTTTGCAAGATGACGATATTTCCTCATCTCTTACTATGACAAATGAGCATTCAGTTACCTGTGTTTTCAAAAGGATGATTAACTGACAACTCAAAGTCAGTCAGCTAATGCTTTCTAGCAGCTTGCACTTGTTGGAGAAAGCAGCACTGTGGAGCTCAGGCAACAATCTTCAAAAAGTATTCAGAAGCCCAGTCTCTGCTGGGATATGGTGCAAATCTAATCTGGTGCCTAGGAGCTTGATACTTCTGTAACTTCATGAAGCTGAGATATAGAATTTTAGAAGTGCTTACTCCAGCTATTCCAAAGCTCGTGAATCCCTGCCACGACACCATGCTATAGCTGGTCTCTATAGGTCTGTTCAGCTGTCATTCATCACCATTGCTGTTGGTTACCGAAGGTTCTAATTATTTTGGGGATCTCAACAGAAAAAGTTTCTGTATTAGCAGTGTGTGATTGTGTCTGCACACACATAGGCAACTGAGGGTTCACAGAACATCACAGAGCTCAAGGACAGTGTACATTACTCGTTATCAAGACAATACGAAGAATATGAGACTATTCAGTTGTTATACACTGGGAAACAGAAAAAGTTGCCATTACCTTGCAAACAACCTTGTAAACTTCCTCCTACATGCCCATCTCTGAGACCTTGGGGACTGCCAGCAAAATCCTCACTGGAAGATACCCTGCAGGGCCAAGAGTGCTTGAGAGCTCTGTAATGCATTTGTTCGTGGAAATAAATACCTAAGGAAACATGTTTACATGTTGCAACAAGTTGTCCTAAATATTAATTTTTGCTAAAGCTTAAACCCGTTATAGTTCTTATGCATGTGTGTGCCTGTGTAGCAGCCCTCACCAGGGATTTTGCAAGCACGCAGGGTACACATGTGACAGCTCAGGCCAAGCACAAGAGTCCCAGATCAGTTACAAGGTCCTTTATGAGGCAGAGATGATATTTTTCCTGTTTGCACACATACAACAGCTAAGTATTCTTGTCTTGTGAGTATTATAGAATCGCAGAATGGTTTGAGTTGGAAGGGACCTTTACAGGTCATCTAGTCCAAACGCCTTGCAGTGAGCAGGAACATCTGCAGCTACAGCAGGTTGCTCAGATTATCTTGATAATAAAGAAGTTATACTGCACAATAGTGTTTTCTGAAACCTCTGGCATATTATGCCGCCACTCTATGTCACCAATAAAGCAGAACAGCTCTTGAAAGGTTTGTTTTTTGATGAGAATGGACCCTGCCTTTTGTAAGATTTCAACTGCCCCTGCTTTCAGCACAGGCTGCCTAAAATTGTGCAGGGAGATTTCAGCCAGTCAGTTAACAGTACTCTGCATGTGTGCTCAGGGAGAAGAACAAGGGAAATGCCAACAGTCTTGCTGAAAGCCCCTCATTGTTTGCTTTGAGACCCACTAAAAGAAAAAAAAGTCATAAAAAGGAAGCATATTAGTGCAGTTGTGATCAGATATTGATCGATAGCTCCTTTTTCCCAGTCCTCCCACAAGCTATCTGGGTAGGGCAGCACATCTATGTTGGTAGTTCTGCTTTTATTAGGTCTTTGTCAGTACTCTAGTGAGAGACAAAGCAGGGAAGACCACTCTGATCTTAATCCTCCTTCATTCTAATCACATTTTAAAATGTGTATTTGTGCAGTTGCATTCACAGTAGCTCGAGAGGGAGTGATCACGCATGGACCCTTGTATGCCATCTGGTTTTTCGCACCAGCTAAATTAACGCCATCAGTTTGTGCAGCGAAGCACAAGCCACAACTGTATGCACCTTGACTCCAGCTCCTTGCTGGCTCAAGGAGCATGTCTCTCAGACTACCCAACATTACAGGCAGCCACCAGGAAGATATCAGGGAGAAAGATGTGATGTGAGCAGCCAGTGGCACTGCTGCTCATGGGTCAGTGGGAGCTGTGGAAATAGCAGCTAGCAAACGCTGGTGGGAACCAGAGGCTGAGTCTGGGGGAAGCAATAATCCCCTGCCTTTGAAATGCAGGGCATCAGGTAGGTAGACATCATATTGGCATGTCTCTAGAGCGTCCATCAGTTATATCTAAAGCACTCAAATGTTAGGGAACATTAGGATTTAAGCTGTTGAGAGACTTTACTGCTGCCCTTTTGTGTGTTTGTGGTGTACAGGGTAAAGCATGGCTGCAGTGAGTACAGTCAGAGACCCTTCACTCCCCCTGGAAATATGAGTGAAATGGGTCACTAATTCCAACTTTTCAAATATGTCTACTGTCCCTTCAATAATGACTTGACACCCATTTCATTATCGTCCCCTCCGGACAGTCACAGCATTCCACTTTGAAAATTTTTGAGCTCTACTTCAAGCAAAGAAAAAAAAAAAAAAAAAGTAACCCATCTTTCTTACAATAACATTTCTTTGTAGAATGGAAAATCCACTCTCCCCCCTCCTTGTCCGGGAAGCACCTTGTGAGAGGGAAGTAGAGCCTGGTTTTGGTGGAGTTTCTCCATTCTGTAGCCTCCACTGACACCTGCTGGAGATAGACATTTCTTGGGTGATCGTTTTAAATTCTCTGACCAAAACGCAAGAGGGCTAGGTACAAAATACACTTCATTAATCAGTGAAGCACACTGCATGCCTGTAGCAGTAGAATTTGGTCAGAATCAAGAATAGCTGCCTATTTTCATCCCTGAGTTTATGAAATAAACACAGCTTTTTCTAAGAAAACCAAGCCCAACACATAAGAGATTTCCTAGCCAAAGGAAAAAAAAAAAAGAAAAAAAGATTTTTTTAATCAGGTAGGTGATCTTAAGAGCTCAGTTCTGATCCAAATGGAGGGAGGTCTGGAGGATAGAGGAATGAAGGTCCTCTCTGCAATCCCTAGCAAGCTAAAGGAAGAATGGAATTTAACAGTGGTTGTTATACTTCCTGGTGTGCACAAGCTGCACAGAGATGTGGGGCTACCAGCTCAATGGGCTCAGCTCTGTCCCCTTCTGCATCTGCCTGGCAGCTGATTCTGGGGAACCACCACTGTTGTCTTCACTTCTGGGTTCACTTACTCCGGAACCACTGGAGGAATTTTGTCCCTAGCTGACTACAGAAATAGGTTGAATGCTCAGGATACTTCCCAGCAGATACACACACAGAGGTCTGCAAAAGGACAACAGCACGACTAAATCTGTGTAAGAATGAAGGTCATTCATGTGAGTACTGCACAGGGATGTGTGATCACATCACAGCTGTGGTCTGCTTTCACAGGGAGAAGGCCTAGCCAAAAAATCCTCCTTTTCATGTTTGAAATTTTACTGTGTCCCTGATCACAAAATCATAGAACAGTTTGGGCTGAAAGGGACATTTAAGACCATCTAATTCCCCTGCAGGGACATCTTCAACTAGAGTAGGTGGCTCAGAGCCCCATCCAACCTGACCTGGAATTTTTCCAGACATGTGGCATCAATCACTTCTCTAGGGAACCCACTCCAGTGTTTCATCACTGGCATTATAAAAAACATCTTCCTTATATCTAATCTGTATATATCCTCTTTCAGTTACACCCTGGGTTCAGTTAGGGTTCATTGGTTCATTATCACCAGCAGCTGCTGGCCCAAGCAGTGGGGAGGGGCTGCAGGTGGGAGGGGCCACAGCCGGGATAAACAACTGAACCAGCCCCTGAGCTATGCCATACCATACAGAGCCATGCCCCTATATGAGGGGAGGGCTGAGTCAGCATGGGGATGTCTGTTTTCAACTTGTTCCAGTGGGTGGCTTCAGTGCAGCTGGAGCAGGGAAGGTGACATCTCAGGCACAGAGGTAAAGCCTTGAGGTTTCTGTCGCTTTCTTTATTATTTTAGTAGTACTGTTGTTTTCTTTTCTCTTTGTGCTGCTTTGTTAAACTGCCCTTATCTCAATCCATGGGGTCTCACCTTTTTCTTCCTCCTGATTCCTCATCCCACAGGATGAGGTGGGGAAGCAGTGGGTAAGAGATCTGTGTGGTGTTTAATTGCCAGCATAGATGAAGCCATGATAAGTTTAAAGCTATTACCCCTTATTCTGTCACAAGAGGCCTTGCTAAAAAGAATCGATCCCACCTTTATTGTAAGTATTGAAATGCTACAACTTTCCTAGGGTGAAGAGCTGGGGAAAAAAAATTCCTTCTTTTCATGTTAGAACTTTCAGGTTCCTGATGCTCATCTGATGCAATACAGGGTATTACAGGAATATAAAAAGAAAAATATACCCTATTTTACTGCCACGATCAAAAAGCTTTGAAAACTTAAAAATTTATCCCAATTTTCTTATGTTCTTATAAAGTGTTCCTGCTCCCCTTAGACAGGAACCAGATGGTGATGGAGGGACCTGAGCCTTTTTTCAGTTTAACATCATAAGTTGTAACAACTCCGACAAACTTCAGCTGAGTATAACTGAAAATGTCTTTTCTGTTGTTAGCTGATGGTGTCTAGCTCATAGCATTATTTTCAACTGAAGTCTCAGACTGATGAAAGCATTGGAGGTCTAAGGAAAATTACTATGTTTTGAGTTCGGGTCAGCAGGGGATATCCAAGGTGAGGATTTTGTGGGTTTGCTTGTTTCGGTTTTTTTGGAAGAAATTAAAGAACAGTTGAATACTGTTTCCTGAATTTCAAGTTCGTTTAATTCTTTCACTGCCATCTCTCAAGTCCCGCTGTTCATGGCCAGAAGGTGGCAGTGGAAGAGCACCCATTGCTTGACAAACACCGCACTTGGCTGCGACGTCACGATGAACTTCAAGTGCGAAGCCGGGATAGTTTTATGTGACAAAACATCAGATAGCTGCAGTTTAGGGTATTTTAAGAAGTTTCAGCTACCTATGATATCCGAAGTCCCAAAGTGTGGCTGGAAATGTGTAAGGAACCCCACTTGTTCACAACTGAGAGGAGAAAAGCTCTTCTCCACATGTTACCACAAAACCACTGCATTTCAAGATAGCCTTAGTAATTTTAAGTACTTGAGTGATTGAACATAGGAATATCAGGTCCACTACAACTGCCTGAAAGACATAAAGGCTTCTTACCGTAAGTAAACTTAACAGCAATGTCCCAACATCCCATTTTAACTCTGTATTTGTTAATGAGCCTGTGGCCCCTGTCTTTTTTTTTAATTGCCCTTATTGTTCGGATAATCCAGAAAAACCCTTCATTGAGAAAGCAGGTGGTGGGATTGGTCAGTGTTGTTTTAACTTGAATTTTAAATAATTACTGTGACTAATATTACAGTCCTGCAAGCTGCTGCATGTGGAAGGACTTGCCAGAGCTTGTTTACAGTCCCTCAAAATGGATCCACCTCCTTCTCATTTATCTGGCTATATGGTTTTGTTTGCATCTGCACTTCTGTTTTGTATTTTGGGGTCTACAGAAAGAAGAGTTTTAAAAGATCTGGCTTGGAAAAATGTAAATTACCTGTCTAGGAAGGATTTACTGCCATGCTGTAACTCATACTAATAGTCTTACTAATATCAACTCAAGTCTCTGTACCCCTCTGGGTGGCCTATTCTTGCACTACCACCTGGGTTGCCCTCCACTGGCCCAGGAACCATTGGTGGCCACCTCAGCCCTGTAAAGCTATAAGGTAATAGAACAAGAACAGGGTAAAAATGAAGTTCATTGTTAAACAATCTGAAGAAAGGAATTGGAGCATGCTGTCCTACCCTGCTTAGCTTTGGTGCTCTCAACTAAGAGGCACGAGGGAACAAGGGGTGGTAGAGCCTTCTATCCACCATAGGACCGGTGGACTGCCTGATCTTCCACTAGACCCTTGGAAGGCAAAGTCAAAGGAGCTGAGTCCTTTTATGACATCCTGAGCAGTAAGTGTGAGGAATGAGGTCCTCTTTCTCTTATGTGCCTTTTCTATCCCTCCCTCCCTTTTCACCTTCTGTTTCAGGAGCACCTGACCTCACCAAGGCAGCATCTTTCACAGTGCTGCTGGGTGCCCAAGGCCCAAAGGACAAGTACAAGCACCACGGAGGACAGTGGGTGTTTGTATGTGTTTGACAGATTGTGGTATGATGGATCAAACTGGGTGCTGTGCCTGGATTTCTCGCAAAACAAGTCTGCAAATAAAAGCCAGAATTGGAGAGAAACACAACTGGTTTGTTCTTATGTGACCTGTTGTCTGTCTTATTTTCCACTAAAGAGAGCAGGATCAGGCTATGCATAAAAGAAACACTAAAAATCCTCCCCACTTCATATTTTTTAAAAGGATATTTGGTTTGCTTTCCTTTTTGATACAGTATTGCTCAAATGGAAACTTCTCTCTAAAAAAAGTTTTCTTTTACAGAAGAAAAGTTCCCTTCAAAAGAAAGCTGCAGAGCAGTAGGATAAGTCCCCAGAAATACACGAGGAGGCATCAGTACACCCAAAGAACTTGAAAGTTTTCACACTGTCCGAGCCTGATGTATTTTCTCCCAGGATACTGTAAAAGAATATGGCAAAAATATCAGAACCACCATCTTGGAGAACACGTGAACTGTAAATAAGCATCAGAAGTCTGGAAAAGGGAAAATCTGTCAGTCAGCTTCCCTTCAAATGCTAGAAAAATATTGGAAAGGTGTCAATCCTTGAGACATGAAGAAAATAAGGAAATAATATTCAAAAGAGGATTTGTCAACTGTAAATCCTCTCAGAACAAACCTCTGTTTTATGAAGTTTGCAGGTCTGTATGGAGAGAAGAAAAAACCCTATGTAAAACCATAGAATGGGCTTTGATACCTCTTTTCCCAAAAGGTAGAAAAGTATGTTCTACATGAAATGCTGATATAGCACAGGCTGAACTAGTGAAAACATGTATGAGAATGTAATGTGCTCTTCAGACAACTGCCATGAAGTTGGCTGTATTCAAAATGTTTTTATTAATGACCTGGTAGGCTCAATAGAGTTATACTGTTAAAGCTCTAGAAAACACTGAGGTAGGAGACACAAGTGTGCTAAGAGCAGGGTTAGGAACTCCTCTTCTTTGGCAGGGCCAGTGGAGAAACTGAGAATGCTGGCTGAAACCTTCCAGGACGACCAAGCAGAAGGATGTGTGTTTGCCAGGAGTGCTTAACTGCACAAAAGATGGAGTACAAATAGAAATTCCAGGGATCCAAGATTATAAGAAATCAGTAGAACAGTGTTTTCTTACAGTGTTACAAAATGAAGGCAATCATCACTGCTACCCAGGATCCTGTTTTCTGAACAAAACTCTTGATGTATGCTTATAATGAAGTGACATTCATGCAGCACAACACTCAAACATACATTTGAGCCAGTGCACAGTGATCTATTTCCTAACATCATGTACTCTCACAGAGCAATTAAACAAAATTGCTCCTGTTCTGTGAGAACAAACCTTGCTGGAAGAGACTCCAGTAAAGGAAGAACTGGTCTCCACTAATGGTGCTAATGCATTTCCTGAAAACTGGAATTGCTGTGTGATTATCTGTAATCAAAAGGCCTGACATTTTAAAAAATCTTTTCCTACAACTGGTCACTATTGAATATTCCCTCTGAGTTGCACATGAGGCCAGTACTGTATTGATTCAGCACACTGATAAACCTTTCAGCACAGCACAAAACTTTCTGCCATAGCTTGTGAGAGGCAACATTCACTAGCCAGTATTTCTGCTTTTAAAGAGAATGGCCAAATATGAGAAAAACATCCTTCCTGCAGGAAATGGGAGGTTAATATAGGCACTCATCAAAATACTTGAGCTCTTGAATGTTTTTTTATATGTTCTAATCATCAGGAGCGGCTGTAAATTAGCAGCCATCTGAAATGGCCTCTTACCTGCTGCATCCATGGAAGTAAAAATACCCCAGCTTTTCTCCCAGGTTTGTAGGGTCCTTTTACCTCAACAGAGGCTGTGACCTTTATAAGTAGAAGATTCTAGGTTCCAGGCTACATGTATAACCCTTGTTTATATGGTGCGGTAAATCAAAGATAAAAATAGCCTACAGGATTCTTTGCTACATTGCACACGGTGAGCAATCATCTACTTTCCAGGGGACCATTAATTAATATTGATTTGTCTTCTTGCTCAGACAGTTCAGAGGCATATGGATGGGTGGCTGTGACAGCTGGTGCAGTTGTCCTGCAGCTTTTTACACAAGTTGAAAAGATTTGCAAGCAGAAGACATACTACATAGTCTGAAGTTAAGGTGATCTTCAAATTGCTCACAGGAAGTGGCTAGTGAAAGCAGAAATAGCTAAGGTAATATCAATAGGAACAAGAGACCCATTTGGAACAAAAAGGGTGTTAATAAAGCCATGAGGGTGAAATTTGAAGTCTGTGGAAAGGCTCACATTCCAACCCAGTCTTCCAGACATCCCTATGAATTTATATGATGCAGGGGTGCAAGGCTAACACCTGGAAGTCCACACTGTAGCAGCTGGGTTTGTGGGGATGGTTGATAAAAAGACCACCAGAGTCTGGATGCACAGTGCATGTGTTGTCACAAGTCTGCCCACCCCACGAGGTAAAGGAAACCAGACAGGAAAATAATCTTGTATTTTTGTAAGTAAATATTGTCTCAGTGACCCTGACTGAGACCATAATTTCTTCTCCTTCCTAGAGGCCTTCTCTGGTACCATGATAAGAGACCATAAAAGGCTGGGATAACATCTCACCCGGTACCAGGAATGTGGTTTATTACCAATAAGGATGCAGCTCAGATGAGGCCACCAGGCTCCAGTAACTAGCACAACAGGTACTTGGTGTTCAATAGAAGCAGATTAATTTTCAGTTCCCTAGAGAGTGAGACCAGCTGTACAAACAGACACATGCCAAAGCCCACTGGCAGCACACAAACCCCTGTGTGGATGACCAGTGAATGCATAGCAGTGCTGCAGAGTAGAGGCTGCAAAGAGAGAGAGCTGGTTCCCACCACTCGCTGGGATTTTGATGCTCACCACTCACATTCTACTGTCGCT
>JANIJG010008658.1:0-17317 GCA_024611175.1 Megaceryle torquata
AATACTATGAGGCTTAGTCTGTGTTGAGAGTGCCTGGAGAGGCAGGGGCCCTCCTTCACCCTCTACCTTCTCCACTCCTTTGTGTGCAAGCAAGTAATACCTCTGGTTCCTTCCCTCTTCTGTCTGCAGCTGTTTCTCTCTTTCTCCAGGGCAAGAAGAAGATGGAGTGCTGGGCTTTTGCTCCTCACTGCTGATGGGGGATGAATTGCCTCAGAGATGCAGATTCACTTCCTGGAACAGATACCTGCAGTCGTTTTCCCTAGAATGGGCCAACTTGGCACTGTCCTTTATATTAGCATATTCTTGGCAACCCTTTAACACACTGCTTTGAAGTGGGAGAGTTAGGAAAAGCAGGTGGTTCTCCTATCAGTCCCTAGTAAGATTTCAGAGGTTGCTTCCACACAAGAAGCTGTGGTCGTTTTTACTTTAATAATACAACTCTTCTCCCTTGATTTATTCTTCTGTGGGAATATTTGAATATTGGCAAATCAAATTCCTCTAGGGCAGTCACTGCATGTATACAGGAAGCCTTTGGCTCTCCACACTGGGCACTGCTGAACACGGCTCCCAGCGAGTCAAGCCGTGTTGAGCGGGGCTCGGCAGACCCTTTGGCCGCACTAGCGGTCAGATCCATCTCCACCAGACCCTGCGGTGCCGCCCAGAGAGGGACATCACCTGGAGACGGTCATCACCTGGCGCTGCTGTGCCCCAGCTCTGGGTGCCCTGGAGCAGAGGAGAAACCCTCGGGATCGCCCCACTTCCCCGCGACCTGCCCGGCCTCCTCTTACCTTCTCGCCCTGCCCGTTCACCCTCCAAGGAGCGGAAAGGAGCGGGATCAGTACTCCGTTGCGGCTGCCCAGGTGACGGGGGAAGGTCCCCGCCGCCACCGGCAGCACCTCCCCTGGGGCTGACCCGCTCACGCAGGGTTCCCCAGCCGCCCCGCAACCGGCCATGCTCGGCTGGAAGTGAAATGAACTTCGCCTTCCGGGCGCCTCTAGGGAAGGAGGGCGAACTGGGGTTCCCGACTTGTCCCGAACCTTGGCCTCTACCCACTGCCTGTGCCTCGTACCGATCATTTTCAGCCCTGATGGGGAACATTTAGTAATGGGGAAAACTGCTCAGGGAAATCAAGTGGCACCAAGTGCTCCGAGCCTGGCTTGGTTCAGTATGCTAACAGTTACACAGCCTTTGGGAAAATGCAAACCCTTACATCCTCTGGAGAAAGTGGTAAATTTATCCCCATAGCAGAATGCTCATAGAATCATAGAATGGCTAGGGCTGGAAGGGACCTCTGAAGGTCATCTAGTCCAGCCCCCCTGCAGTGAGAAGGGACACCCTCAACTACACCAGGCTACTCAGAGCCTTGTCCAGCCTCAGCTTAAAATATCTCCAGGGATGGGGCCTCAACCACCTCCCTGGGTAGCCTATTCCACTGCTCTACCCCCCTCAATGTAAATAACTTCTTCCTGATGTCCAATCTAAATCTACTCTTCTCTAATTTAAACCCATTATCCCTCATTCTTTCACTACAGGACCTCGTAAACAGCCCCTCTCCAGCCTTCCTGTAGGCCCCCTTCAGGTACTGGAAGGTGTCTATTAGATCTCCCTGAAGCCTTCTGTTCTTCAAGCTGAACAACCCCAACTCCCTCAGCCTGTCCTCATAGGAAAGGTGTTCTAGCCCTCTGATCATCTTTGTGGCCCTCCTCTGGACCCACTCCACCAGGTCCATGGCCTTCCTGTGTTGAGGGCTCCAGAACTGGACACTGTACTCCAGGTGAGGTCTCACCAGGGCAGAGTAGAGAGGCAGAATCACCTCCCTCAATCTGCTGGCCACACTTCTCTTAATGCAGCCCAGGATGCCATTGGCCCTCTGGGCTGCAAGCGCACACTGTTGGCTGATGTCCAGCTTCTCATCCACCAATTCACTTCTCTACCTATTCAATTCTCTGATCTGAAATGGCAAGCAAACTCTTGTTCCACTAGAAACTCTTAACAAGGTGAAAAAAACTGGCAGCTTTTTTTTATTCAAGTGGGGTCATATGTTAAATATTGACCAAATGTTCAAGAGAGATGTTCTGGGGAGTAATAAGATTTTCTATGACACAGTAAGATCTGGAAAGTCTAAGTTGTAACTGTGATAGTCAAGTTTTTAGAAGACATATGGGAATACAGTGACTGATTTTCATTTTTTAATTTACAATCTTGACTTAAAGAAGTACTTATGTTTCAGAGCAGCCTGTAACCATTGTAGGGACTGAATTCCTTCTTTGCATGGTGTTACAGCATACCAAAGAAAATACACAAGCATTTTCTTTCAGGGGATATGTATTTTTTTTTCTTAGAGGTACATTCTTGCTTCTCCAATATCCTTTTCAGCTATCTGAAGTTCCATATAATTTTTTGAAACTGTATGTGTTGTCAGTCTTGACATTAGACTATCAGAGCGTTTCCTGGGACAGGATTTCTAAAATCCAGCACATAGACTCAGCTCCCTTTTTGTGTGTGATTCCTAATAAAAATAATTCTCATCTAGCATTTATCAAGATTCAATTCTTAGTTAATAATTATAGTTTACTAAGAAGATAAAGTGGGTTTCTATAAAACCTAAGTTTTAAGATCCATTTACCTGCAAGTTAAGAAAAGCATACTTTATGGAGGCATGCCACATTTTTTTTATGTAGTCAAAGCTCTGTAGAGTGAGATTTATCCTTGTAATTCCAACACTATGCTGGAGAAAGAGGAAATTAATGAATTGAAATCCTTAGGATTAAAGGATGACATATCTGTACTGTATTTGCTGTTGCATGTATGTGCTGAGTTCACCAGACAGCTGGAAGAAGTATGTGTTAATTAGATTGCAGAGAAAGATGTGTCCTCTGAAGTTATTATTAGCACTATCATTTGCAAATAATAATAGCGTGTGGCTGAAGCTCAAGGCATAACTTTTGGTAATTTTCAAGTATTCCTACTGCAGTTTTGTTACTTTTTTTTTTCACAAAAATCAAGCAGATGATGGATTATTCATCTTTCATCTCTGTAGAAATGAGTAACTGTGGAAAAACATTTTGATATTTCCATGGCTTGAGGCATCAGTGCCCATTTAAAAAAAAAAAAAAAAAAAAAAAAAGTCCTTTTCAGCAAAATTGTTAATTGTTTTCTCTGTTGAAAGCAGTAATATATTGTTGGTAATGCACAAAACTGTCTCCTGCCTCAGGTTACCATTTTATCTATGGGTAAATCTTGGAAATAATTTGCTGTCAGAAGTGATGTGTATGAATGATACTATGGTGTGCTTTTTGTTTTTTCAGCAACAAACCTGAAAAGCAATTTTCCTTGTTTTCTGCATTTTCACATTTCTAAGCACCCAAAAATCTTCTAAGTCTTTTATTCTTGAAAGCTATACTGCCATTATTTTTGTGATCAGCGTGTTTCATGCTGTCTTGCATCTTGCATCTTACTGTCCACCATGAAGAACTGAGAAGCTTTTTCTGCATAAATCATGTGAAACTTCATGCAATTATTCCTAGTTTTGCAGAGCCATGCAGCATCATTTCTCTTCTTGGAAAGCAAAGGGCTCTTTTTCCTTTGTAGGAGGTTCATCTTGAATTATTGATGGAATAATATTGTTACAGTCACAGTTATGATCCATTTAGGGATGTAACTCAAACAGCTAAAAATACATCATACTTAAACTGAGTCTTGTATGTGAACACTCTTGTCTGTTCTGCACTGTAGAACAGTGGACTAGTAGCTATCCCACAGTAAATAGAAGGGATAAAAGTACCTTTCGGAAGCAACAAGTTAACAGTGTCAGGTATGTAAAATAGATTACAACTACACTGAAAATATCTTTATAATATGGGTAAAGAACTGACTGGATGGCTGAGACCAAAGAGTGGTAGTGAATGAAGTTAAGTCCAGTTGGCAGGTGGTCACAAGTGGTGTTCCCTCAGTAAGTTTGCAGATGACACCAAGTTGGGCAGGAGTGTTGATCTGCTTGAGGTTAGGGAGGTTGGATCAGTGGTCCAAGGCCAGTGTCATGAGGTTCAGCAAGGCCAAGTGCCAGGTCCTACACATGGGTCACAACAGCCCTATGTAACACTACAGGCTTGGGGAAGAGCAGCTGGAAAGCTACCTGGCAGAAAAGGATCTGGAGGTGGAGATTGACTGCCAGCTAAGTATGAGCCAGCAGTGTGCCCAGGTGGGCAAGAAGGCCAACAGCATCCTGGCTTCTGTCAGAACTTGTGTGGCCAGCAGTACTAGGGAAGCGATTGTACGCATTCAGCACTGGTGAGGCCACACCTTGAATAGTGTGTGCAGTTTTGGACCCCTCAATACATGATGGACATTAAGGTGCTGGACCAGGTCCAAAGAAGAGCAATGAAGGTGATGAAGGGTCTAGACCACCAGTCTTAGAAGGAGCAGCTGAGGGACCTGGAATTGTTTGGCATGGAGAAAAGGAGCCTTAGGGGAGACCTTCTTGCTCTATACAACTCCCTGAAAGGATGTTGTAGGGAGGTGGGGGTTGGTCTCTTTTCCCAAGTAACAACTGGTAGGACAAGTGGAAATGGCCTCGAGTTGTGTCAAGGGAGGTTTGGAGTGGACAGTAGGACAAATTTCTTCACTGAAAGGGTTATCAAGCATTGGAACAGAATGCCCTAGGAAGTGGTGGACTCATCATCCCTGGAAGTATTTAAAAGCTGTGTAGATGTAGTGCTATGGGACATGGTTTACTGGTGAGCTTAGCAGTGCTAGGTTAATGGTTGGACTCGATGATCTTAAAGGTCTTTTCCAACCAAAACAAGTCTGTGATTGTTTTGATCTATCTGTCTCAGAATTTCTGTAGTTGAAGTAATTTCTATATGAAGTTTAGAAGGAATTTCATGATCTGAAATGAATTTGAGATGCTGAATAAAAACAATTGGTTGTTTGACATCAGAAGTGTGAAAATTTATCTCAAGAAAGTGGTTTGAAAAAATGAATCAACCTGTGGCAAACATTGCACAGATTCATTCAGTCGATAAGTGCTTGGGAAAGTTGGCCACTCAAAATATTTCTGTCATTCCCACTTCTTTGCTGCTGTCTAACCAAAGTCTTTACTTGTGAAGTAGTTGTCTGTGTTTGGATTTGATGCAATCTCCCTTCTTGGTTTCAGTGTGGTTTGATTTCTTTTGTTTTCTCTGGGAGATTCTTCAGCCTTCTGAACTTTGGGCAGTTAGTCCTAAATTCACATCAAGGCTGTTACTCTTTGTTGTGTTATGTGACCCAAAGCCTCACTTCTCCAATCTTCCCAGCAGCCTAGCTGTCTGTGCTAGCTGTCTGCTGCAATAAAAACTCCTCCCTGGCATCCTCCTCTATTTGCAGGCTGTTGACCTTAGATTAAAATTTCTAGAAAACTGTAGACTAGCATCTGCTGAGGTGGTTTAGACTTTGCCAGCACAAGTTGCCTTGCTGTCTTATTTCAGCTGATGTATTTCTCACCAAAGTACAAAGTTAAGTATATTGCCATCCATATCCTAGAGGATTTAGCTCATTAAATAGTTATTAAAAAGCCCTTTCAGAATTTTTTTCACTATATGCAATCCTTACCTGGATGATAAATGCAAAATAAAGAAGCAGAGGTTAAGAAGATGATATTTTTCTTTTTTTTAGTCTCAAATACAAAACCACAGTATTGACTTTTTGTTAGGTTTGCAAGCCAGTGTAATCTTACAAGAACACAATAGAACAACCTCGTCTAATCAGTTAATGTTCAACCACTATTCTTTCAGGCTGAATTCTGTACTGGAAACAAGACTAATCACAGGTACATTGTTCAGTGTTGCTATGCCAAGGCTTGAATGATTGATTGAGACTTGCTCTTAAACATGAAACACTGAATGAGGAGTGTCCCTGAAAATAGCATGTGGGAGGGCTAGATGAAAGAAATTTATCTTCCTTTTATGTCCCCTTCTGTGCATAATGCATAAACAGTTACTTCTAATGATTTTTGGACCACTGGTCATGAGAAAAATAAATGAAATTTGAAAAAAGGAAATAGAGCAAGTAAATGCTATCCACATTTTTGCCTAGAGCTTTATCTTCTGTTAGTTCTGTTTTGAATTGCATTTTCTTTATAACACATTTTCCAGCCCATTTTACTTTATAGATTTTTTTGAAAGAGTTACAATATGATGTTCTTATTTATAGGTACATTCGAGAAGATAACTTCATGAAGATATCTGACATATTTTCAGATCTCTGTAGGAATGGGCATTTAAATGAGACTGTGATTAAATTAACCCTGTTTCTTTTACATTTCATTTATTCTTTTTTCCAACTTATTGATTTTTCAATGAACAGTAAACAAAACAGTTGAACAATGAGTCATTTTCTTTTATAAGCACTAAGAGAAGGATATGTGCCAGAGAAAAGCTGGACAAGAGTAAGATATCACAATCTTCTTAGTTTCAGTAATTAATTGCCATTCTGACAGCAGTTACCTCTGTTGGCAAGAAGGTTTATGAAAGCACTCCCTGCCCTGCTCAAGCAAAATTAGCTGTGTTTGCTTAATCAATTCCATTAGGTGCCTTGAGTTAATATGGACCAGAGTGCACTGGGGAGCGTTCACCATGTTTCCATGCATCTGGCTCCTTAAGGAGGTATTTTCAGCCAGCAGCAATACACACAGATGAGAGCAGTAGCACTTCATCCACTGCAGTTCCATCCACCAGCCTTCTTGGATTCCAGTCTGCACCAACACATGCATCCTCTCTGTGTGTACCAGCCCAGAGAAGATCACATGGAGAACACTAGGTGTCACAGGATGAGACACCTCTGCACCCTTGCTTACAAGGCAGAGGTGGTTTGGAGATTGGGTTTTCTTCTGTCTCTCCAGTTGAGGCTCTTATGCTTGGTGTTAATGACTATTCACTGTGCCAGTGCTTGATAAGAGCCAGTGGGCATTGCTGAGTCTAACACTTTAGAAGAGATATTGGCCCTCCTGGCCAATGTTCCATTGCACAATGGGTTTGAGAGGGCATGGCCCTGGGTTCCCCTAACAATCCTAACCCCAGATTCACAAAGGTTTCCACCTCCAATTCAAGACTCAGTTCAGCAGAAAGGCTGTGAAATGTTCAAGAAATTAAGCATCAGAAGATGGGTGAGGTGAGTGAGTTTAATAGTTCCAGCAAAATTTAGGAATGATCTAGAGCTCTGCATAAATCCACAATGTCAGAAATACAGGAACCTGCGTAAAACTGTGGCAGCTCTGCTAGGCAGTGAAAGGATCTTGACTGGCAAGACCCTGAGCAACTAAACATGACCTATTTTGAGCAGGAGGCCTCAACCAGGTGATCACCAATGTCCCATTCCAGCCTAAATTTCCCTGTGCCTCTGATTCTTGACGTATCTAGATGTTAGTTCAGACACTGTGTAGACATAGGTTTACCGCAGTCAGTGTGTTCCAATTCTGCTTGTTTGTGTTTATTGTATAATTGTAGTGATGAATACTGTAACAGCCACAAGTGGTAGCAGTTACAAGGAATCTAAATAGATATATTTTTGTGTAATTGAAGCAAATTGAGAAAATTATCTAAAATTATCTAAGACTTCAGTTGTAATGCTTGGTGGCATATAAAATTGAGAAAACTGCTATTACTTTTTCCCATGAGCACTGATAATTTCTTCTGGGACAATTACAGCAAATAATATAGCTCTTTGGAGTGGGGTGTGGGGTGTTGTGCTACCAGGCTATATCCTCATCCCTCATTTCTCTTACCACTCTCAAGAGTTTGCTATAATCTCAGTTCTATCAATTTATAAACCTGATGTGCAAGTATATGTAATCACAGTTTTCTAGAAGAAACTACACTTGTCATGTCTATTACATGGGGGAAGTTCATGCCCTGTGACTCAGAAGGAAGAATTTTTTAGGGATTTTATTTTAATTTTCTAGTATTTCATCTTGTCTTTCCTCTGACTTCTCTCTATATTTGTTAGTCTACCCTTCAAGCCTACAAATAGTTTGGTCTGAAATTACTGGCATCACATCTAACTAGCCTAGTCAGATTAGTGCTGGAGGGCACTATCCTTGAATCTTTGAGATGTTCTTTTATCTAAGGTATAAAATTGTCCCGGAGAATGTCTGCCCTCTGTTTAGGGGCTACTTCACCAAGAAAGTTAAATGTAGACCTAAAAGCTATTGTTCCAGAATTGAGAAGCACTTAATTCAAAGGAGTTTTTTGGACTAGATTAGTTATTTATTGTAGGTAGATGGTGCAGTTCTGTTGAAGACTGTATGCTAAGATTGACAAGTTCCTATCTTCTGGAAAAAAAAAAAAAAAAAAAAAGTTATTAGGTTTTAAATAGTATTTTAAACATTTTAACAGTCTGATATTAAACAAAAAGGGTTTAGTGCACACATCCACACAAGACATGCAGTGTGAGGGTTCCCTAGTATTTCGACCTGTAACTTGAGAGGTACATGAACAAAGACTTTTCTGCATCAACTATCATTGCATGGATTTTATTTCTTCAGTGCAGAATCCTTTTTTTTTTTCACAACTGTTTATCTGTGAAAGGCAAGGTAATAACTTCTCTTAGATTAAAAAATAAAAAGAGCATATATCTCAACCTACCCAAGGACAAATGGAGAGTGTTTGCTGTCTGCTAATAGAGAGGAGCTGTGCAAATTGAAATTGTGCCATTAGTTGTTGGCTTTGTGACTGAGAGATGAGATCTGAAACTAGAGGAAGTAAGAAGCTGGCAGCTGTACATTGGTGGCTGAGTGTCTGCTATTACACTGTTGATGCCGATTCAGAAATTGAGGCTGTGAAATGGTAATTAGACAAATCTGTCTTTAATTGTCTAGCTATTACTGTTTCTGAAATGGTAATTCAACTTCTTTCATAAGATTTTCAATAATTATTAAATAGAAGTTTTAAGTAATGTTCTTTTCAGCCTGCAACTTATTAAACTTATTGTTGCCAAGAAGTCACAGCAACCAGTTTATGCTAAATGATTTGTTAAGGAATTTTATCCTAACCACATAAGAACATCTTCAACATTTTAATCTACATAAGTCACCCAGAACTAAGGCTGTGTTTCAAATGCAGCTATTGATACAAAGAAGTAATAGTACCTTGAATTTGTTGAAATGAATTCTGCATGTGTTGCATCTACTTATTTTAACAGGTGACTGAACTAGAGTGTGTGAGCAGTCAAGCCAATGCAGTCCACACACATAAAACAGAATTAAACCAGACAATACAGGAGTTAGAGTCTACACTGAAGAAAAAAGAAGAGGTATTTGCTAACATTTATTCTTGGATTTTCTGTTAAGTCATGAGTAAAGGCTTTTAATATTAAGCTTGTGATGGCTGGTAAATACTGTATTATTTCCTATAGGTGTTGCAAATTAATTTGTTTTTCAGCTTCTTTGAAATGATTAGCATTTTTCTGTGTATATAATTACATCAGTCCAATATAGAGCTGGGTATATGAACAAAAAAAAGTATCATGTTTTCCTGTTTGCTTATACCAAGCATCTCTGCAAAAGTAAAGTCATAGGTGGTTTCTACAGATGAGTCATTACACTGATGCAGTCCAAATTTACTAAAAAGGGGAGCTGTTGTAAGCATCCTTTCCCTTTTTTGTAGAGTAGGGCTGGGAACAAGTAATAGATCAATGCCTTTTTCCAGCCAATTTTTTTTTTTTTAGTCTATGTTAATCAAGCTGACTTCTATATCCCCTAAGATCAGCCCTTACCTTAAGCACATGCCAAGCCCCCAGCCTGAAACTTGATGACATTTATTGTGCCGTCTGCCTTGGGCTGGACCAGCAGCAAGAAAATAAAAGCAAATGCAGTAACACCTGCGCTGGTACAGGTCCTAGAGGAAAGCAGATTTGTGCCACAGAATGATGGAGACCTGCTCCTTTATAGATGGGAAAAAGAAGGTGGAAGGAGCTTCATAAGAAGGGTTATTTGCCCTGTGTAAGCCCAGACCTCTTGAGCCATCCCTGAGAGACACACTGGGCACTGGTGTGACTGTTTGGAGGGGTAGTGTGTCTTGCAAGTCTTCCCTTCAGTATGGCATTTTCAAGGAAAATACAGAGAGGCACAGTAGTTATAAATTATCCTCCCAAAATGGAACAAAGCCTTTTCTAAATTCCCTTGTACTTAAAAGATTAGCCTCAGGTTGGTAATGTTTCCCATTTTGGTGCCCATTCACTTTTGAATTACTCTTGAGTTTTTGGCTGCAAAGAGACTTTTCTGAAAGGAGTTCCAGGAGGTCAGCATGCCCTTCCAGGGAAAAGTGCTTAATAATTTTGATACCTTTTAGTTTCATTAAGTGTTTCTATTCTTGTGTTTTGAAAGTAAGCTAAGAAAAGTTTTCTCTTCCATTACTTTAATCTATATTTTTTACTTTCATATATTATTACTTCTTGCTAAATTAAAGATACCATTTCTTTTAGACTGCTCTTTTTACAGAAATAATGGTCAAAGTAAGCAATGTTTTTGATGCTCAGCCCTTCTGCTAGTGACATAAATAAGATGATTACAGATGAAAATTGTATTTTTCTCTTGAAAAAAAATGAAAAAGGAAGATTCTGATAGACTTTAAAGTATAAAATTGTTTCTCTAATTACAAGAACCCCTAATTTTCCAGGAAAAAATATTTCAGATCTTTTGTGGGGAAGAAGAAAACTCAGACTTTTATAAAAGAAAATGATTACCTGTTTTGTTGTGTATTTACAATGGAATTGCTCTTTTGGGACTATAATTCAGGACTACTGAGAGTACTGAGAGCAGACCTTAAACTGCATGTGCTGTGATGGGCAGTAGCCCACTGCCAGTGTTGGTATCATTGCAATGGCTTCCTCTGGGGAAGAAGTAGTAGCCAGCTTACCTGCACTGAGGCCAAGCCAAAGGTTTTTTCTTCTCCCTTAGGAAATAGAAGGATTAAAACAAGAAATCGACAATGCCAGAGAGCTCCAGGCACAGAGGGATTCTCTGACCCAGAAATTACAGGTGAGCTACAGTTCATCATCCTAATTTAGAGAGAAGGGAGAAATGATCATCAGCTGAGCAGTTCACAGCAGCAACTCGTGCTGTATTCATTGGAAGTGCCAGATAAATACATAAGTTAGACTGCATTGCAAAGTGGTGGGTTAGGATGATCCTTAGGAATTTGTATCAAAATTTCTACCTGCTGCAAGTTTTTACCCAAGGGAACAGACGTAAGTTTCATTTACAAATCCACAGAGTACTGTCAAGCTAGCAGATATCCTTCATCAGTACATACGCTGGGCAGCTCTGATATCATTTTCACTACAGTGTCTTGCCCACAGGTCTTGTGTGCCACTGAAACTGTCAGGCTGCACATTATCAGGTTGGGATGAGTTTGTATTCAGCTTTTAAACATGCCCTGAGAAAGCACTCTTGTGTAGTACAGATTTCATAAACACACTTTGACATTTTCTTAGAATTATTCAGAATCTTTCTGGTTTTATTGTTTTTTTCTGGGTTGTTGCTTTACTGTGTGTGCTCCCTTGCTGTGTCTGAGCTCCTCTCTGTGTCTGTTGCTGGGCTGACCATCCAGCACATACACACCTCCCTTGTGAAACCTGCCTTCTGAATGAGCCTGACCCAAAGCTTAGGTGGGTTAAACTCTGAATTCAGACTTCAGAGTTTTGACAGGACTGGAATGTCAGGCATGAGTTTCTTGCTGTTCTGTGGCTCGACCTAAATCATACTGAAAGCAAGCACAATCAGACCAGGCACAGTTTAAAAGTCAGAAAGCAAGTATTCTTGGATATGCACTACATGAATTGGAACTGCCTTGAATCTCATTTTAACTTACAAAATAAACTGCATAAGAACAAAATGAGTTATTTGATTTTGCCCCATTTTTAAGTCAAATTATTTGGAAAAAGTGTTACTATTTTAAACAGACTTTAAAGATGGTTTTAAGTACACCTGATCTTGCCTGTTTTACTATTACAAAATTTTTTTCTGCCTTTAGGCTAAAAATGGAAGTTTTCAGGTGAAAAGATGCTTAACTGAAACACTCAAAAGGGAGATTATAGTAAGAGTTGGAAATTGTTTTAGCAGTCGCATATGCAATAATTTCAGTGTAAGATCATATGGCAAGTGCTAGTGAACCAGGAATCAGCTATCCCTAGCAAGCATCCAGAGAGCGACTAGTATGATAGGAAAGATTAGAAAATGCTAAGATTTTTTAAAAATTGACCTTATCGCTTCCTTTTGATATATTTGTATCTTTAGTAAGGAAATGAATAAAATGGATATATATGTTCATACGTCATGTTGTAGGCGATAAGCTTCTGAAAATAGTTCTGTATGGTTCAATTCAAGTAAATTTAGGATCTGAGTTAAAAGTTTCCTTTCTTAAACAAGCTTTTTACAGACCTGATGCAGCCCACCTGAAAGATCTTCAGTCTTTTCCTTGCTATAATCATCCTGTTTTGATTATAGTGGCCTTCCCTGAGCCATTTCACCATATATCTGTGATGTCTGTGAAATGGTGTTTTCTTCTGTAGCTCCAGACTAATCCTCTCACATCTGTCCCCTTAGTAGACTCATCATCTGTTTGCAGGGTGATTGTCTTCAGGGTCTGTATCTGTTTCTCTCTTTTTTCTTTTGCTTCGTTTTTTCCTTCTTGTTCCTGCAAATGGATTATGCAACTCTAAAATATTTTAGAACATAGCCTGTATGAAAAGTACTATACAAAGAAATTACTGTTTCAAGGTATATTGCCACAGTTCTGACACACTCCTATCAGGGAATAATTTAGTAATCCATAATTGGCAAATTTAATTGAAGAGCAATATGTTATCACTGTGAAGGGGAAGTACTGGGGCCCTTATTACTTAATAATTTAATTAGCAATGTAGAAAAGACACAGCAATGAGTGTGACTCACAGTCAGTTAGGAAGGATATCTTTATTACTATGGCTGATTCCTAAATATAGCTGGGGTTTATGGTTTGAATAGTTGATTTGAATCCTTGCACTCCACAGAAGATTATTGCAGTGTAAACAACAAACATAACTTGATAATTACTTATTTTCTAAAAGAAAACATTGTATGAGACATCATCGTGTTCACTGTAAAGAAGAGCTTGAAAAAAACTGTAAAAAACCACCTTGTAAAGGGCCTGAATGTATCAGCAGAGTAAGTTTATTGTTGAATGAGATAAACATCAAATGAAGTGACACAACCAGGGGAATAGATTTTATTACATGGATACTTGTCGACTTCTTTCAATAAAGAAGCAACAGTTTTGACATAGACTGGTTTGCAATAGGAAATTGCACATGAGCTGGACATGAACTTGTAATGCAATAGTATTGCAAAGATCATTAATACTAATCTAGGGTAAATATGTGTACGGGTTAAATGCAAATTTGGGAAGAAGCACTTTCCAGAAATTAAAAGCAACAGGTCCTGGCTTATTTCAGTTAGTTCTACTTCTCCCCATACATCATTAAATATGTTCAGCATAAATTAGGGAAAATAAAACATGAGGAAGTGTGGGAGAAAGTGTATCTGAGGAAATGTTTGGGAAGCTAAATGTATATGGATTACTAAAGAGGCACTGGGAATGGAATATAAATAAAATATGCAAGCTGGAAGTTTGAAAAAAAAAAAAGAAGGGAGCTTTTCAGATTTGAAGAGAAACAGGGCAAGGACTAGCAACAGAATGTAGCCCTTTTGATAAATATGGGTGGAATTTACTCCATCTAACATGAAGTTTTCAGTTTTACCTGGGTGCTACCACCTTAACAGCTCACAGCAGAACAATTCCTGAATTTAAGAGCATCTGAAGAGGGACTGAAAAATGATCTTCAGTGCTACATACAGGGTAATTGGATGCTCTTCAGGCCCAGGTATCACAAAAGGAAACCATCTATGTATCCATAGCTCTATTCCAAAGTGGTCCCTTTCACCGCTGGCTTGCCTCCTAATAGAAATTTATTATCTCTGGAGTAAGAGCAGTGGCAAGGAGACTACCTAGAGCACACACATTTGGTGAGCAGAAGAGAATCAGTGTCAGGAGAAGCAGGATGTGTGACCAAACATGGAAAAACAGCAGTCAGTTTTGCGGGAGCTAAAGAAAGGACTGTATCATTCCTGCAGAGCTGAGAGGACCTTGAATTTCCCTTATTTTTCCTTTCATGCAGTCACTCAGGTGGACTTGAACCCATGCAGTCACTCACTACACCAGCTAGTACTTGTCAGTACTCAGTTAGGAGGGCAGATACAGGCTCAATGCAGGAGAGCCTTCAGGGGGTATGGCTGGATTATAATCAGTCAGTTTGTTGATTCATAGCAGCTGTGGAGTAGCTAATCCCTACATAAGCATGTATGTATTTCTATTTATATTGTTTTCTACAAACACTCTTTTCAGTTAGCTTCCTTTAGTGCTTTTGCAACTGTATTGTTTAGCATTAAGCAGATTTAACTAATTGTTTTCTTGGGCCTGGCAACAAGACGTAATTGCTGCTCTCAGCTGTGCTGTTCAAGACCAGTGCCCAAAACGCTGTAATTTTTAACTTGCCCATTTACAAACAAGAATTAAGAGTGGTGTTTCAGTTCAGCTTGGAAGTAGCACTTGGCTGCTCAAGCAGCCACAATTACGAGATCAGGTTTCTGAGGCTTTGCCTTCCCCAACTGCACCACTGCTGGGGGTCCCAGAGCTCTCCCACGCTGCAAAGGCTGGGAGCTGACACAGAGCACTGGCCATATCGCCCCATCCCTCCCCGGCCAGTGATGGAGCAGCTGGTTGGTGCTGCCATCAGATCCCTCACAGGAGGAAATGTGACTTGTGCATGGACTTCGACACAAGGCTGTCATTTCATACCTGTTACTCTTCACTGCCCTTATTCTGTATGGGTCAGGTTGTTTCTTATGGTTAGCTGAGATCTCTCCAGTGCAAACATGGATATGTTTGTAAGCTTTGAGGGAGACAGAAGAATTGTAACAAAAACGGTGGGAGAATGGGAGGGTAGAAAGAGAGGAGTTGCTTGTGGTGGGAGCAGCGACTGCTGCCAAATCTCCCTCCCTGTGGCTGTGTGAAACTAGTTGTTGTAAAAACTCAAGAGTAGGCCCGTTAAAGCTTTGTGACACAAAGCTGCTGTAAAGGGAAACAGTGTTGAAAAAATGTTAATGTGTGTAAATACAAATCACTATGCACTTTTCCAGAGAATGGCTGCACGGGGTGTATGGTGTACTAAATATGCTGTCCCTGTGCTGCCTTTCAAAGTGTTTTTCATAACTGAAATTGCAAAATTTAGCATTAACTTAGGAGACGTGCAGTGAAGGGGACAAATAACAATATGCTATTCCAGCCCACATGAGTGCTGCCTTAGTAATTTGCTAGAAGAGAGGGTGCCCAGTTTGCACAAAGCCAAGCAGCCATGACCTCCCTCTGCTGTCAAGTGCAAGCCAGAGCTGTGAGTGGTCCCAATAGGCTGGTGCCAGGAGGCATCTTTTCCTGGTGAATAAGAGCTGAGCCTGCTCAGGGTCACATCCCCTCAGCTGTGTGTAACATGCCATTGCTTGGTCTTTCCACCTGCTGCATGGGAACAGCTTGTTCATATGGCTCTGGTGGCTCATGTGCTTTCTCTGCTCTCACAGCTGCCCTGCTCTGGGGCTTGTGGCTGGGTGATGCAGGGCACTGTGCAGCGAGACAGTGTCATTCAAGCTCACACTTGCTGGTTTAAATTTGTTACTGTCACTGTCACCTTGACATCAGGTTTATGACACCTTGCTAGTTTATGTTTCTGTCTTAATTTTCAGGGTGAAAAAGCCTATAATGTGAGACAGGAGTAAGGCAGTACTCCTCCATCCATAAAGCAGTGTTCCAATGGGGTTTCTGTATGAAAGCATTTAATGGGGATTGTGATCTTGAGCAATTCACGCAGTCTAAATCAGGGAGTACTTGAACCTAAGAAAACCTTTGAGAAGCTGTTTTCAGTGCCTGGCACATTTCCAAATGATAGAAGCAATAACTTACCTGGATAAGTGTATCACATCCATTGTTCACTGACTAAATTTTGTCCCTCTCCAAAAGTTTCTGTTCTTCAGATGAATTTCTGAAAAAAATGAGGAAGTGGTAGTACATACACATTTGTAATAACAACTTGGGTTCTGGTTTTGGTGTAGTGGAAACTGTAAGGGGTCACAAATTGTTTTAAAAATCACTTGACAAAAATAGCACACAAATACCAGCAGGAGGTTAGACTGCTTGCTGTTTGCAGACAACACATTAACATGTTATGGATTTTCTCTGAAGGAAGTAGAAATTCGAAACAAAGACCTGGAAGGCCAGCTGTCTGATCTAGAGCAACGTCTGGAGAAAAGTCAGAATGAGCAAGAAGCTTTTCGCAATAACTTGAAGACACTTTTAGAAATTCTTGATGGAAAAATATTTGAACTAACAGAGTTACGAGATAACTTGGCCAAGCTAATAGAATGCAGCTAAACAATATGGGATATCAGTGCCGATCAGCTTAAAGATGCACTGTCTCTCTTCATAGGACTGTGTTGGGCTCTGCATCAAAGTTGCACAAAATTAGAAAATGCTCCTCTAAGAGGGCTTGTTTTAAATTTGACTCATATTTCAATGTAAAATTTAGAACTCAGCTTGTAGCTAGTTGAAGAAAAAACAAACAAAAGAAAAACTTGAATTACAAATTACCTCCTTGTACATTATTGGCCACAGATAACTTGAAAGACATTAACAGTAATTGAATGCAATCCTTTTCTGATTATTAGTGATGGAAAATTAGCAGTGTCCCACGTCTCATCCCCTTTTTGTGATAGACACAATATAGGTTATCTGCTGTTTTTATTTATTTAAGATACTTAATTGCTGTGTTTTGTGCAAGAACTTAGTGATGACAGCCCTGTATTTTGTTGTTCTTAATAATTTCTCAGGATACTTTGCACTGTAGAGAAGCAGTGCCATCAACAATTTATTCTTGCCAGGAGTGAGAGAGAGTTGCATCTTTAATTGAAACAAAGTTACTATACTGCTTGTATAAAGTTCTTCCTTTTGGGGTTTTGTTGGTTGGTTGGTTTTTGGTTTTTTACATATATATATACATACTGGAAGATACAGTATTTCTTCATGGAGCTTACTCTGGTGTTCTACAATATTGTCTGATGTAAGATTTTCTTTTTCATATGAATTCCATGTAATGACAGTGAGATACTATCTTCCACTTAACTATATTTTGAAGCCAACCAATGATGGAAGGTGAGTCCCCCAGTTGAAAAAAAAAACCAAAAAAACCAAAACCAAACAAC
>JANIJG010008658.1:29086-41021 GCA_024611175.1 Megaceryle torquata
AGGTGCTGTAGTGGACCACTCAGAGAGGGTAGCAGAAACCTTCATAAAACTGTTATGGGAATGACAGAGGTATATGTGCTCCAGCACAAAAGGATAGGATACATTTAATATATATTTTTATTTTTTAATACGAATTCAAGACTTCTGAATTTTGTGGGTTTTTGTTTGTTTGTTTGTTTTTTGGGGTTTTTTAGCGTATCATTAGAAACCAAGAGAAGTGTACAACAGCTTCTTTGTCAGAGTGTTTTTGCAGGACACTGTCCACTCCAACAGTCATTTTAGACAAAGCAGGTGACTGTGTGTGGGGAGAAAAGGCCATCACCTTATGATGCTTCATATGAAGTTGATTCCTAAAACATCTCTTGTGTCATTTAAATTGTGCAGTTGACATGCATGGAGGTTTGAGCATGCATTGATTTTATATGACAAGAGCTCAGTTACATTCCTACTGCTATTTTATGAGATTAAAATAAAGTACAGAGGAAGAAGAAGTTAACATAGTTAACAAATGCTTTGTACTAATTGCATGATTTTTTTATTCCTGTTAAACAGTAATATACAGAGGGAGTGTGTTGCAAATTAGAGAAGCTGTTTAAGATAAAAGAATGAAGAAAACAGTGAATTTTGTTTGAAAGACCATGAATGTGCTTGACCTTGTATAAGCAATATGGGGCACAGTGAAACGTCCCAGAGAAATCAAGTCTACTGTCTTCCATGGTGAGGAGTGAAAGGAATGTAATAGAGGTAATTCGTGTATGGCATAAGCATCTCCAACAAATATCCCACAGACTGCACACAATGCAATAGGAACAAAAAGATAAGACAGCAGATACAAGGTGTGATCTTGAATATAATTTTTGGTTTGTTTTCCCACAATTTAGTTAATTAATGAGAAAAGAGTGAATGCCAGCACTAATGTGGTCAGGCAGCAGCTGTAACAGCACAGATATGAACCTCTATCTGTTTTTATCAACCAGCCCTTTCCTGTTGAGGCAAACTTTTAAAGGTGATGCACTCTTTGAGCTGGTGAAAGTCTGGACAGTCAGCACTACAGTGGTGAAGATTTACATAAAGTTTAGAGGAAGTAAGAGAGACTGAAGAGTCTCAGTGCAAAGAGAAAAAGGCAAGACATTGCTCTTATCTTCAGGTCAGGTCTGCAGTTGTGCAAGATGGAGTTGGAGAGAAACTTTGAACACTTCTGTGAGCACGGCAGGGTATGCAGCAATGCTGCTATAGCTTCCCAGTACAACCTGTGGAAACATTTTCTGCTGTAGTGCAGTTTGTGTCACCAAAGTGCTCCTCTTAGCACTTAAATGGATGACAAGAGGCTATTTTATTGTTAGGTTAATTACATCCCTCCCTCCTAAAAGGTAAAAGCACAGTAGCAAACTCTATAGCACTAGAACTAGGTAAGTGATCTGTGACAAGAGCATAAAGCTCAGGCTTTGGTGGCAACAGTGACACACTGGTGGTTTGGTGATTCAGAGATACTGCAGAAGTCCAGGACCAATGCAAGTTCCCTTCTAGAGAAGGAAGAATAAAGCCTGGGAAATGGGCTTCTGCTTACGATGGGAAGCAGCAGTAAGAACTGCTGAGAAAAGGAGCAGTTGATATGTTTTAGAAAAAGAGAGCTGACAAACTCACTTTCCCTTTTACTTCTCTCCCTTCTCCCCATCCGCTCTGCTGAGTATTAAGCAGTGCAAGAGAAACAAACACTCCATGTAGTAGTGGTTTCTATGAGAAAGAGGTGGTGGTTTATTTCTACGACTATGAGAAGGGCTGTGGTCCAGGGAACATTTCCTTACCATGTTCCTTTCCTTTACACTTCACATGTAATGAACAAGAAAGGAAAAAAAAAAATTCTACCCCACTTTCATCTTCTACGTGTTGCACAAATACTCTGCAAGTTTGTCCTGCAGAGCAGAATGTGCAAAAGCATCCACGCCAGGGTCACATGCACTGCTGAGGGCATGATGGGAGCATTAGAAACAGTCCTCAGCTACAAATGCAAACCTCTTCTTTCATAAGAAAAGTCAGTGATGAGCAAAGAACTTGTTTATTTCAAAACACATTTCCTACTTGTTCTACATGTTCTGCCACAACCCTAAATTAACAGCATATGCCATAATCACCAGAAGTGAAACCAACAGAAGAAAACCTGAGGCAGATAGGCCTTGGATTTTAATTAAGACATTGGGACCAGCTCAGCATAGAACCTGACTGCACTGCACTGTAGTTCTTGTACCAGAAACACAGGAGAGAAAAGAAAAAGATAGAAAATAGAAACATCTCTCTTTAATGATTTATGTCTAGCTAAATAATGACACAAAATGGCTACTGGAAAAAAAGCAAACAGCAAACACCCAGCTGGCACCTCTAGCCTAGGACATGGGTCATCTATTTTGGGATATTTTCCCTCCCACACACACACACAAAACTTAAGTCTTCAAACCACTCAAACCGTACTTTATAAATATCCACTTTCTTCATGTACAATCTAGTTTGCTTTTGAAATATTGTATTGTTCATATACCATAAAAGTAATTAGCAGAGAATTTGACTGGTTTTGATTTGAACTTTTCCGAAATGACTGCTGGTCTGGAGGCTTGATCTCTCCACGCTGTTACTATCCAGCTCTAAAAACGGCAGAATAGCGTAACATGGGAGCTAAGGTCTTAATATTCCTGGGTTAAAATCTTTACCCTTTTTATCATAGAGTGGTTTTGCCTTTTGATTGAGATGGAAAGTGAGTGTGATTTGTATTTTAAGCACAGTGTTTATGTGACTTAGTTTAGAAAAATGCTACCTAAAGATATTTATCCCCTGTGGCAACATAGCTGAGGCACTACCATCTGCCATTAAGCAACGGCAGACGGCTTGAGCGAGTTGAATAATGATGGAAACCCAACTGAACTAGATTCCTAGCCCCCCACCCCATGGGAACCAAACTGTACTAAATTTTTAATGTTGTTAAATACTCAAAGTTAAAACCAGACAGTGATCAAATAAATATCCTTTAATAAAGAAAAAAGGAATCATTTTAAAGCACCAAAACTGTGAGTATGATGTTACATTGCATGTACAAGAAGGTGAGTGCAGTACTTTGTGTACAGGTTTGAATTTCTGAGTCATGATAGTAAAAAACATGAAATACACAGCAAAAAACTTGCATTGCAGAAAAGCTGCACTAAAGAAAAATGAGCAAAAGGCAGACAGTTACAACTATTTTAAATTTTTAGGTATTGCTAGAAATGTTTGTTTAGGTTTTACCTTTTTTTTTATAAACATAATTGTGCTTAATACTTTTTAACATTGAGTATTTTTAGGTATAGTAAATTTGCAGAGTTGTTTACAATAAAATACACATTTAAGACATCCTTTTGAATATAATGGAGTCAAAGACCCTTCTCAAAGCTAAGCACAATGTGCTAGTAGTGTTTGAGTCTACTGATTATATTGCACGAAGCTAGTGAATGGCAAATTGATTTTCTTTTATTTATTTATTCAACAGTCTTAACAAAGAAATTAGCTTCATTAAATTTCACTGACTTCATTCATGCAAGCCAACCTGCAGCCATTTGTATTTCTTAAGCTTTCATCTTATGATGACATATTAGTATATACTTAGGATGAAATTCAAAACATATAAGCAACCACAGCAATACAGTGGGAGATACTGAGCGTCCCTAATCTCCAACACTTATTTCCCAATTCTGAAAACAAAAATATGTTTCTAAATGTGACAATCAAGCCAGTCTATTGAAAACTAATTACTGAATAGGTGGCATTCTCTGGAATAAAACCTCTGCAGAGTTTGGACTATATTCACTAAAACAGCCATCATCCTTTTAACTTATTCCAAATGGGCACACTACTGGCTAATACACATTAATATTAGAAACTCAGCAGAGTAAAATTTCATTGCTTCATCATTTTCCATATTAGAGGTTGATCAGAGCATTCACATTTGAGAACGGGAAGATGACCTTTTCTGATGAATTCTGAAGTGCTGGGCATAGAATATAGAAGACCTGAATCACAATAAAGAGACCTAAGTGTCAGGTTGCAGATTCACCACAGTTAGAGCTGTCAGTTTTCGAACAACCGTCAAACTGAATGGGAAGTGCAAAGACCTGTATATTCAACAGCCGCTTCCAAAAATACACTGGCATGCCCACCCGCCCTTGACCCTCCCTAAAAACTCTAATTTTAAGTATTTATGTATTAGGTAGCAATTAAATATAAATTCGTTTTGTAGGAAAATGTTACATTACAGCATATTTATAGGTTAAAAACAGCCATTACTGTACTTTTTCATGGTTTGATAGCAGTATGTCAATGTGCTTATTACATCAAGGAGCAATTTGCAGTTAAGTTTAGGATGACCTATGGTCTGTCAGGTTCAGTAGCATGGAAATCATGCAACGTGTTCTCCCAGTAAGGTGCTTCTGTTTACTCTTTTTCTTTGCAAGAAGCTTCGCTTGTTCTTAACGTTAATTCTGTAGTGCTAAACGTACATATTGTCCACGCTTATGGAATCATTACCAGAAATATATCCAGGTAACTTAATTACATAAGCATCACAATGACAAAATCTGATTACACACAAGCAAACTTGATTTACAAATTAGACTCTTGAAATTCAGTGCAACAAACAGAATAAGGATAACATTAACCAACAGAAGTTTCTGCCTGCTCAGTAATTTGCATCTTCAATAATGCACCTGTCAGTACTTTTAATATTAAACATTACAGAATATAGTGCTTATACTAAAAATGATTCTTTACAAATAATGCAGTGAAGTATGTTGAGTTCTATCCCCAATTCAGCCACAAAAGAGCACAATATATAATCACACTAATTTATTTTACAGTTGTCTGGTGTAGGATGCAGACTGTCAGATTTTGAAAAAAAAAAAAAAAAACTCAACAAACATCTTGAAAATGATGTTTAAGACAAGTAAAAAAGCCTTCATCTACCCTAGGCAGGTAACTTAACTAACATATGAAAACATAATAAAGTGAAGAAAGTTAAGACTACTGGTCATTTGTTAAGGATCTGGAAACTCTGTGAATGAGAGCATGAAATTCATGTTGATGGAAATACCATTTCTCATCAAAAGACTACTGCTATTTACCTTACATTTTGCTTATTTTAGCAGAAATATTTTGTTTCTTGTTCCCACTCAGAAAAAATTTCAGTCCTTACATAAGCATTTGTACAATAAACATTATGCATTCCTACTCTTTACCTCACTGGATCAGTTACACTATACTAACAGAGCTGTAACTTGAACAAAGAAAGAAGGTTCTAAAAATGGAAAAAGTCTGTAATATGACAAACTGCTTAAGATAAACAACTAGAAACAGAACAACACAGCCACAACAATGAAGTCCAGCCACAAATAAAAATACCAATACTAGGTAGAAAGGTCTTTTTATGGAGGCTCTTTTTCCTTGCACGTCTACATGCTTTTTTCTGTAGTGGTGCTGGTTAAGATTTCTCAAGAACCACAATTATTACAGCCTTTCTCAGCTATGGAAGAAAACTGATCTCAATGCAGGGCCATCATAATTTCCATAAATTTCTTGTGAATGTACTTCAACTTTCCCCATTTGCTGCTGTAGCTGTCCCAGATGGAAAATTGCACATTACAAAGGATAGAAAGTTTTATGCATTAGTCTGTACACTGCAAATGCAGAGTTTTTATGTCAAAGTGCTGAATTATGTGAAATTGTGACATCTAGTGACTCACTGAATATAAAAATACAGGATGTGTTTGATTTTTGTGTTTTGGTTTTTTTCCCTCCCCAGCAGTATGTAGAAAAAAAAAATTGCTTTCCACATCAAAGATGTCAGTTTTGAACTGATAGAAACTGCTATGCTCAACATAACTATTTTTTGTGTGCATATAAAATACATCTTTGTGTAAGAACTCCATTTCTATAAACTAATTATTATAGGTATCTAAGATTTCATCTAAATATAAAACAGATTAAAGACAGTAATTTTTCTCAATTATGCACACATTTTTCAAGGCAAAGGTGACAGATGATGTGGCAAACATCTGATAACTGTAGTGCAGTACAGAATGGAGCTATTTAGACAAATTACAACACAACTGTGCAGAAATGTGCATGGGGACAATTTCACCTGTACTTTAAAATTACACTAGTTCTCCTTGGCTTAGAATTTTGCTAGTGTCCCATATGCACAATCTAAGGAACAAAAATGCAGAGTGGAAAATAGGAAAAAAAAATATAAAAGTTGCTCAATTGCCACTGTTAATTTAGCACTCAGTTTCAGATGAGCTGTATAATCTGAATTACCATAGTAATTCATAGTTCCACTATCTACTACAGAAAAAAAAGGATTACTTCAGTTTTAACATGTGGTGTGATGTGACTTAGACAAATACAGAGCAAAAATACACCACAGCTTACAGTACAGGCAATGTCAAATGATTATAATAAACTCTGAAACTGCTGTTATTGCTGTATGAATGCTGCATGAACTTAGTATTAGACAGCTTGCCACCACACCATGTAAGCTGTATTCAGGTAACTGATTTAAGAAAAAAACATTGTGTAGTTTTAAGTTCTTGGAAATTCAGTATCAAGTCTTCTCATAGAGCTGATCTTGGGACAGAAAAATACAGACCTGATGACTAATGCAGCAAATTCAATATAATTCTACAGGTACTTTGAAAATTGAATATTCACTAACTTTATAAATAAGGCAACAAGGTTAAGAAAATGCCTATTGATAGCAAGGGTACATCCTTTTGGGATGTTTGACAGAGATTTAGTTTCAGGACAGCCACAGCAAAACTGAAAGGTCCACAAGCTGAGGTTCCTTTTGGTTACATAGCCTATTGCTAAGGTAAGTTTTCCTGTTGTTCTTCCTATAAGTAATTGGCAAGACATGAAATCCCCTCTTATAAACAGTAACAGTAGTGTGTTAACACAGTATGTGTGCCATCACATGACAGCAGCAACATATAACTCCACAAAAAAAAAAAATCCACGTAGTAGTTTGTCACAAGAGGAACAGTGAATGGACCCCTCTAGACAAAGGACCATGTATTTCTCCAACACAGTGTATATCATGCTAGTAAAAATCAAAAGCTAGCAAAAATTCAGTTGTTTTCTTGGAATTATAATGGGCTGACTTTAAACAGATGGAGTTTCTAGATGTTACAAAGCTACTTTTATCTCTTAGTTCTGTGGTACCCTAAGAGTAGCTGCCTGCAGCCATTTGTCATGAACTTCAGGATTGCTTCAAGTATTCACTGCAGAGGAAGTTTGTAACTCTTTAAAAAAAAAAAGTCAGGATCAAAAAGGAACTTTTTTTTCAGCTAGTAGGCTTTTGGGTGTGAAATACAAATATTTTTGCAGCCACTAAAGGCAATAATGAAAACCAGCATGGTTTTCACAACTGAATTATCAGTATAAGTGCTTTGATCCTTTTTAAAGGAGGCTGCTTAGAGTAATCAAAAGCCATTTTAAACCAAAAGACAAAAATAATTTTAAGTATGAAATTACAAAATATTGCTTCTTATAACAAATGATAAAAGTATAACTAACTTGGTTCAGCATAGCTAAATATTATTTTTAAAAAGCATGAAAATGTCTACTTCAGAAAGGTGTCAGACTACAAATGACCTTCTAAAAAGGTGCTGCAGTATGTCTTGCTAAATGTACCATGTTGGAAACACACACATTCTTGAATATGTACTGAATTCAGCTCTTATTTCTCATTGTGCTGTGGTCACTTGTTACTTTTCATACTGACATATGCTTCTTCCAACTAAGAAGAAAAAAGTCTTAGTTGCATGTTACTGAATTTCAGCTACTGGAGTGCAACTAGGAATTCTGCTCTTTCTGGAATATCACACAGCTACACAGCAACGTTCTCTGCAAGGAGCCATTTAGTTGGATTTTCAAGCAAATGATATATCTGGTGCAGTGAAGGGGGCATTTTATAGCTGGTTTGGTGTCTCAGACAAATCCCAAGGTTACTGTACCAGCATCTACTCTCCCAACTCAAAATGCCCACCTCACTTAACTGGCCACACATTACTAATGCAAATATAAAAAGTGTTTAAGAATCGTGCATTGTTGATTATATAAAATGCACACCTAAACAACTTCGCTTTCTGCCCAAACCAGAATTTTTTTAACAAATTAAAGAAAAAAGTGATCCAAAAGTTAACATTTCAGGCCATTTTTTCCATATATTGAATCATTTGCCAAAGAAAGCCTCCTGTGGAATTGATGGTCATAACTGCTGGCTCTGAATTTTCAGAAATGAAAAGTTATCTTCAGATGGTGTTTCTCTTCTCACATCAGTGGCTGTGAATCACCTGTTTAGGAAAAAAAACACAGAAGAAGGAACATCAGGAAAGCTAAATGGCTGCACAAATATTCTCTGATCAATGTATTAGCTAATTCCAACATGCATTACTGACAGCAGTCTTCAAAAGCCTTGATTCAGTTTGGAGCCAGGACATACAGAATATGACCAGGTCTTTTTTTTTCTTCTGTTATTACTGTCCATGAACACAGATTAGAGTTTGAAGAGGTCCAAAATACAGCAATTAGAAAACTATGGACAGCAAAATCTTACTTATCCATTACTTCGTCTGTCACTCCCAGGAAACCATGTTTCATATGATTTATAGTACTCTTAATGCACTCCTGTGATTCACGTGTACCATTATGTACATACACATACAGACAGTCCCAGGATACTTGAAATAAGCAGTAATCTTCCAATACTGCATTGTTATACTGCTTGTTCAGCTGTGCTTAAATATATAGAATACCTTAACGTTTTCATATGTGGTTTATAGTGTCCATTAAAAGGAGCTGCTCTTAAAAAAAGTTAGTCTTAACTTTATGCAGAAATTAACTCAGAAGGCATGTAATACATTGATAGATCTCCTGCAGGAATTAGTTACTAATTGTTGAACAAACTAATAATTAAACCACTTCAGTGGGCACGGTGGATACTCCTTGCATATGCATTAAGAGACTTTTTGGCACTTTGATAAACATACATCATTGTATCAAATCTAGCCTTCATTCCTAACACAAGCAATTTCATTACATTTAGCCTAGGGTGTACATCTAGTAAACATAGTTCCTATTGTATGTGCCAATATGATTTTGTTTAACTGCTTTCAACCTAAAATCTCCGTGCAAATGTTTTTTGTACGTGCAGAGCTTACAGTTAAAAAAGCCCCAAAAAACAGCAGACCAATGTTAAAGCATGGTATTAAGTGAATTTACTTCATAGTAAAAAAATACTGTAATTTCTGCAACAGACTTTCATTAGATTTTACTCTTCTGTAATAAATTCTGGGTAAACAGTCTGTATTTTCAAGCAAGCACACTCATCTAGATGAAAAGTTTTTATTCATCTGCATTTCATGAGGACTTTGTCTCAATCTCTATTCTCCCAAATTATTTCACATGCTTTCATAGCAAGGGCCTGGTTTTCCTTCCTGACCTGTTAGCTAATTTTGTACAACCATGTTTTCAATGCAATCTCTACTTTCTGTTCAATAATTGCATCTCTTAAAAACAGGATTGTTTTCTCAATACAATATGACATTGGTAAGAGAAAGTAGGTCCCAAATGTGTGAAAAACTCCAAGGAACATGCAGTCAGAACTCTGACACTGCATCCTGCTTTATGTCTATGTGATTTCATGGGAGCTCAGCATTTGACAGGAGCGCATCTGTAAAAGGGGAAGATGCCACAACTGTAGACTGGTAAGAAAGAGACAACAACGAATGCACTATAGGTACTACACAGCAGTGATTGATTTTCAACCTGCAGTCTGAAGGGCTTCTATGGCACTGCAAAAGACAGAGGTAAAACATGAATTTACACTTTGTTTTGTTTTGTTATTATTCATAATATTAAAGCATGTTCTTGCTAAAAAATGCAAACAAGACTCCCACAGAATCATATAATTGTCATGGTTAGAAAGGACCTCTAAGATCACTACATCCAACCATCAAAACCAAAAGCAAACAAAAAAAAGCACAACCAAACAAAAAATAAACAAAAAACCAAACAAACCCTACAACAAGCCACCCAAAACAAACAAAAAAACACCTCCCTATCCCACTAGGGCATGTCCTGCAGTGCCTCACCTACATGTTTTTTTTAACACCTCCAGGGATGGTGACTCCACCACATCACCGGGCAGCCCATTCCAGCACCTTACTACTCTCAGTAAAGAAATTTTTCCTAGTATCTAATGTAAACCTCCCCTGGTGCAACCTCAGGCCATTTCCTCTAGTCCTATCATCATTTACCTGAGCTCTTCTCTCAACCTCATTTCAGGTAGTTGTAGAGAGAGCGGTAAGGTCTCCCCTCAGCCTCCTCTTCTCCAAACTAAATAATTCCAATTCTCTCAGCCTCTCCTCACAGGTCTTGCCCTCCAGACCCTTCACCAGCTTGGCTGCCCTTCTCTGAACTTGCTCCAATAACTCGATGTCTTTCTTTTGGCGAAGGGTCCAGAACTAAACCCAGTACTCAAAGTGCAGCCTCACCAGTGCCTAGTACAGAGGCACCATCACTTCCCCAGTCCTACTGGCAACACTATTTCTGATACAGGCCAGGGTGACATTGGCCTTCTTGGTCATCTGGGCACACTGCTGGCAAGTAAGTTAGATTTACTAAACTCATGAAGTCACATGACAAAATTTGCTCAGTTATCTGGGAAATGAAAAAGAGAATAACTGCACTGAGAAAGCCAAGTCAATTCCAGTGCATGTTTTTTTCTTACAGCTGTCACTTATTTCTGAAGGGCTGTGGTAGTGGAAGTACTGAGTTTCAGCAAGAGTTAAGTACACCTCTACTCCTGGATTTTCATGTCCCAAACTAGCAGCACATTTGGTATGAAATACGAGGAACATGCTGCATTTAAACAGTATTAATTCATTAGTGTGGCCAATGGCTAGTTCATGAGGAAATAAAGGCAACATTTACTTTCTTTTTTTTAAAAAAATAGATACTCTTATTACTCTTATTTTAAAAAATAACATACCAATGGAACAGTTTGAGGCATAGTATTTCATAATCACAGCAACATTCAGCAGAGGATGTGCTAAATCTGCATCACTTTAGACAGCTGTAGCACTTCATCAATAATTGCTCTGCAGTAGGGTAGTCAGTCTATAGCTAACTAGTCAGGGTAGAGATGCCTGATTGTAAACTTCCATAAAGGTTATCTTTTTCCTACAGCTAGGAAGATAAATAGTTATTTTCCATACTCTTGAAATAACCTTCGATTTCTAAACAATTTTTAAATTCTCTACAGATTGTCATATCTCTTTTTTCCTAGAAATTTTACGTTCAGTGGGAAATTTCATTAAGACTTAAGTTAATTCACATGCCAGTAGCAGAAACTAACTACCACAAAAGACTACTGCTGTGTGCTATTGTTGTAATCAACAATATCTTTGTCTTACTGATGCAGCCATGATTTTGAAAACTAATCTCTTGCCAGGTTCTGGTTTGTTCTGAAATCATTAGCTTACTCTGCCCAAGTCTAATAGCTGTACTTCCAAGCACTGCAGCTTAACATAATGCAAGTTCATGGGATTTGTATGAGTAGAAGTATAAATTTCATTTGTATATTTACTGTTTATAACCTAAAAATTCATTTGTCAAAGAGTTTACTGACTGAAACCAAGCTATCAAAGTGTCAGTCACGCAGAGTAACCAAGGAGATCACAATGTGTTCATCAGTCAATTCTAACTGTCCTTCACCTGGAGCCATTCAGTTTGAAGTGATAAACATGGTAATTTTTTCCAAGGACAGAAGTAATTGAAAAGTACAAGGTGTTTCCAGGAGTGACTGTGCTGCTTTGTTACTTAAAAGCTTTTTAAAGCTTTCTGGTAAGCTGCAAACAGT
>JANIJG010008660.1:0-30447 GCA_024611175.1 Megaceryle torquata
AAGAAAAGAAAAGAAAAGAAAAGAAAAGAAAAGAAAAGAAAAGAAAAGAAAAGAAAAGAAAAGAAAAGAAGAAAAGAGAAAATAAGAGAAGAAAAAAGATCTGTCAAATGTGTTTTTAATTGACAGCTGAAAAAGACATCTGCAATACGACATACGCATGTTCAACACACACATCAGGAAAAGCTGGCAGAAACACAACTATGTACCTAATCAAAGCTGATAATTAAAAAGCTTGCATAAATTGTTTAGGCTTCAAGAGTCCCCAGATCAAAAATGACCAAAAAAATCATTTAGAGCTGAACGTTATCGTTCGTCACACAGAAAACTGATGTAACAATACAGAATGACCAGGAATAAATCCAGCTGATTTTTTTGCACCATTTACTGAACCATGAATGTGCTTTAATGACAGGGAGAGTATTTTCTTGCACATTTCTAAGAACAGTTTTGTTTATACGATTTGACTTATTTATTGAGATGGAATTTAGGTTTAATTTTCCTTCTCATCAAAGGAAGCCTGCCCAGCTAAAATGTGGAAGTAGCAACACTCGACTTTTGCTCCTCTTTGTGAGCTGAGTTAGTAAGGCTCCCACTCAACCAAATGAAGATTGTCACTGCAATGAATGGAAAGGATGGAACTGTCAATAACCACGCTGAAAAAAGCGGAAGTGCTAAAAAATATTTCTGTTCTCTCTTTGGGAAAAAAGCCAGATGCTGTATTCAGATCAGACAATAATGATGTTGAAATACTTTCCATTCCAGTAACTAAGGAGGATGTTCAAACAACTGCTGCTCATCTCAAACAATATTAAGTTGCCAAGTCTGGGTAACTTACAAGTGAGGCTTTCAAAAGAACCAACTTAGGACATATCCAGATGGTTAATGTTTATTATCAATCAATTTTGGAACAGTGGGGAAGCCCCAGGTGACTTGAAGAATGTTAATATTATGTCAATATTTTAACAGGGTAAACAGAATGACCCAGATATGCCTGTCAGCATTATATAAACCTGGGTAAAAGACTGGAAAGACTTGATACATAAAAATACTTATAAATAAAGATGGTTCAGTTAATGGCACTGGTGGTTTAAATAAAGCAGCGGTGCTGATGTAACACACAGAGCTCTGTAAGGATTTGCCTTTCACAGTAAGAAACAAGAACAGGACGAATCAATACGGTGTGCACACGTGGACTGCTCCAAACACAGGCTGCTACATCTTGAAATCACATTTGAATTTTAATCAAGCAGGTTTATTAGTTCTTAATCTTTTTTTTTATCATCACTTACCATTCAATGTTGTTAACAATGACCTGGAAGAAACACAGAAACTGTTACTGATAAAGTTCTAGATGACAAAGACCAAGGAAGTGCAACATAATTTGAAGAACATGCTGCTGTTAAGGTATGATTATAATCATTATAACTGAAACAAACACCACGCACGGGCAAGCTGAAGGCCATGCCTCTAGGAACATAAAATACAAGCATAGAACAAAAATAGGTTCCTACCCAGGCCAACGAGTTAAAAAACTGGGCCAGCAGAATTGTTCTGCTGGAGAAGGCAATTGTCTGGTGCCTCTTCTTCTGATACCTTTTTGCAGTCTCTACCTTCCATCGTGCAGCCCTAAGCTGGGTATGGTTCTAAGCGTCTCAGGATGTTTCCCAGCCCTGCCCAATGCCCCACTAGGGCTCTGTTCCACCTTCCAGCCTCTGCATCTCTCTCTCCATGCCCCACAAGTTCTGCTTTCACCACTGCCATAAACTAAATCTAGTCAAAAAGCCTCGAGCCAGCACTGAGTGCAGGCTGGCTGTAGATGGTGAGGGTGCCCTTGACCCCACCATTAATTGATTAATTAATAACAAGCTTGTCAAAGTCATTGTTGACCTTTGTTGTCTTTTAGTCCCTAAACAGGAACCAACTCATAGACTCATGGAATGGACTCAGAATGGCTTGGAAAGGAGCTTTAAAGACCACCTAGTCCACCCCCCTGCTGTGGGCAGGACCATCTTTCACTAGAGGATGTTGCTCAAAGCTCCATCTGACCTTGCCTTGAACACTTCCAGGGACAGAGCATCCACAACCCCTCTGGGCAACCTGCTCCAGGGTCTCACCACCCTCACAACCAGAAGCAGCTCCCTTGAGCTGCCCTCGTGTGCCCCAACCCTTCACTATCCCCAAGGGCTGGGCCCCCACCCCTGTATCTTTCCTGGGCTGGGGAGAGCAGGAGGGGACAGAGGAGTTGCCCAAGTACCAAATAAGAGAGAGGGAAAGCAATTCTCTTGTTCCTTTCTTGGTTTATTGGGTTTTGTTAGTTTGTTGGGTTGGGTTTTTTTTAATTTATTATTATTTTTTAAATTTAGTTATTGCCCAATCTTTAAAAGAACTAAGGAAGCATCTGGAAGATGTGATGTGACGTATGGGTACATGCTGAAGAGCTTTCAGTCCTCTACCATGAAGCCCTGCTGCTCTCCCACCCCTAGCAAGGATCTGTTGGACACAAGAGCTTGTTACGTGTACCCCAGGTTACACCGTGGTGGGTTCAGGCAGATACTGCCGAGCAATCCACAAGAGAATCTTGGCCATAGTCATAAAAAGTCTGGTTAAAAAAAAGTTCTTTTATCAAAATAATTCATGATGTTACTTTAAACAAATAAAAGGCCTCCAGGATTAAATTACTCTCACCCAAATAAAGAAAAGCCTTGCCAAAGAAATACCTGTATATCTCATTTTATGTGGTTGTTTACATCATTTTATTAACTTCCTTGAGAGCAGACTCTACAAAGCAGTAACTCAGAACCTGCAGTTTAAATTAGCAAAAAAACACTATAATTGTGTCATCAACAGAACTAGGGCAATTTGGGAGGCAGGCAGGGAAATCCGAGGATAATGCTCCTCTCCTTTCGGTGTGAGCTGGTTGGTCACTGTGATTTTTGACGGGTGGTGCTGAGAGGTCTCACGCTCAGCTCCTTTACCCTGCTACTACTACGTTTGCTTTAGGTGCAGCCAGGACTTTCTGAGAACACTCCCATGAGAAAGGAGCTTTCTGTTTGTTTGTTTGAGTCCTGTGATGAGTCAGAGCTCTCGAGCAGCCAGGTGACGTGGGCATTCTCACCAAGCCATCCAGCTGCAGCCTTGCACCTCAGGAGCAGCTCATCCCACAGCCCCAGCTTTGATTCTCCTATTAGCATGTGGAACCACGATTGCAAGCCCTTAGGAAGTTTCTCTTGTTGTAAAGGCAACAGCAGAGATCAGCAGCAACACCTAGAAAAATCAGCTTCGCTGTACAAAAATGGCTGAGCCCGTGTTTACTTTGGCCAGAAGAAAAATCACACATCATTTCGTTCTCCCCTACCCACAGCGGATTAACAAATACTTTCTAATCTCACATTCTTCACATTTATACACCAGTGGCATCACTCCTGATCTGCGCTGCCATAAGTGAGATCAGTGCCAGGGTTTAGCTGTTTAAAATAAGCGTTGCAAACAGCAGAGAGCCAGAAAACGTCAGCACAATGATCACGGACCAAGTGGAAGGTCATGGCAAAGCTGGACTCAATTTGTGCAGAACTAGTGACTCACGACGTAAATAAATTGTCACATTCGTCTCTCCGGGTTTAGTATAGCTGTAGTTTTTAGCTTTGCCCCTTCACTTGAAAACAAAAAGTAACTAAAGGCAGTGAGTTTATTATTTTGTGCTTTCACCCTCACTACCCACCAAACATTTCCTTTTGGCGGAGAAAAAAAAGACACAGCAAGGTGACAGAGGCAGTGCAGTGTTACAAACAAACCTCCTTCCAGTGCCCACTGGAAACCAGCATCCGACTGGAGCTTCTCAGTGCAATGTACAGTACAGTTGTATATCCTAGAAACAAAATATTTTGTTATAGCTGTTGCTGAAATCACAAGCACATAAACTGACACAGACATTCGGGGTGTGTTATCAAGGGAACATTCACATTCATTCTGAATTCATCAGAGTATATTTCTTGGCTGACTCACAGCACCGTATATACGTATTGTACACTTACTAACATTTTATTAGAGGAAAAGAGTTTACATTGAAAGATTACACAAGTGTGACATTACATAGCTATGAGTCATACATCTTTGTGTACTTCGTTACCATGCATTCAGTGTATTGATTCTGCTCCAGTCACAGAAGTTTGGCTGCTCCTCCTGGCCATCCTGTGAACTTTTCAAATAAAAAAGTATAGAAAGTTAAACAAGAGCTATGCATTATTTTAAAACATGTGTAGCTATTGAAAAGATCATTTACTCTCCCTAGCAACTGTGCTTTCCTGCGTACAGCCACAAGCCAGGGATGGGCTCTAGTGAACATGCTGAAAATGTTTCTGAGAACCAGAGCCCATCAAGGGCCATCACTCTTTCCCCTCCTGGGGCACACAGTGCATAAAAGTGAGAGTTGTTCTTCTGCTCTCTTCTGATCTCCAGCTCACTTAGAAATCCTTTCGAGAAGTGATTGCGAAGGAAATATGGAGGAGGTAAGGGGAAAGCATAGCTCTTTCTCTGAACAGGCTCTCAGAGAATCAGTCTGTCCTGTGATAGATCATCATTTTTCCTCCTTTGGGAATTGCCACTTTTGCTCTTTCACTCTTGGATGGCTGCCAAGCAGCCGTGATCCTCAAAAAACAGGAGTCTGGGCCATGTTATCAAAAATTATTGGAGAATAGCTCCTTCAGACTGGGCATCTGAGCTAGAGGCCAAGGTAAGGGAAGAGAACAATCTTCCCTTCTGAAAAATCCAGCCTGGGACCATAAATTGGCTACGACCAGAGGAGATCACAGAAGCTACTTGCATTATTTCTCTCATAATGTCACAGGGAAACGTTGATTTTGGCAATCTGTGGGCAGCAAGTGGAAACTTTGCTAGACACCCGGGCTTCCATTAAATGTGAGTCTCCAGCAGAAACCATACCCAGAGTGGCATTAAAAACCTTTCTGTCAGTACTGAGACGGGTCTGGGACCTTTAGGGTGCCCAGAGCTGGAGGGCTCCATCACCAGCTTACCAGTGCATTTACCCACGTGGAACCAGGCATCTGCCTCCCTTGCTGTGCTCACTACACCTCCCACTCCCACCTTTGGTTTTGGGGTCTGGTCCCACCACGTGTCTCAGGGATGAGGCCAGGCCATGGGGTAGCTGCTGTGAGGGGTGGGAGGATCAAACACCTCATCCCTGGTGTCTTCCTCAGCATCCCCGGGACAGGGACCCCTCAGCGTCCCCCATCCCACCGCAGGTTCCTCACAGTTTGCGTTGGAACTTGGACCCAGCAGGGTCCCCTCATGGCACGGACAGTCCCTTGGTGTTTCCAGGCTGTTTCCTCAGTGTCCCCCCATCCCACAGCAGGTCCCTCACAGGGTCTCTCAGCACATGATCACCTTCCTGTCGTGACATTGCCCCTCAGTGTCCCCAGGGCTGGCACCCCCTCACCCCTCAGCGTCCCCAGGGGGAGGCAGAGACCCCTCAATGTCCCCTCTGGCATCCCCGGGCCAGGGACCCTTCGGTTTCCCCTTCAGCGGGGGTCGCCGCTCGGGGAGTAGGGGGCGGGGGAAAGACGGGGACCCGGGGACCCGGGGACCGTGCCGGCCCCGGGCTCGGCCCCGGCCCCGCTCCGCTCCGCCCCGCTCGAGCTGGGACCGCCGCCGCCGCGTCCTTTTATACCGGGGCTAAATTTAGGCTGCGCCCGAGCCGCTGCCTCCCGCCCGCCCCGTCCGGGACGCGTTTCCTCCGCTCCCTGCAATTGGCTTGAGGGAACCCGCGCCCGCGTTATAAGGTGGGGAGGGCGGCTTCGCCGCGCTGCGCCGTCCGACCGCCCGCCCGCCCTCACCATGGCGCTGAGCGACACCATCCTGCCCTCCTTCGCCACCTTCGCCAGCCCCTGCCGCGAGAAAACCCTCCACGAAGTGAGTCCTTCCCCCACCCCCGGGCCCCGAGCTGAGCTGAGCCCGGCGCGGCTCATCGCACGGGTGGTGCCGCGGTCCCGTCGCTTCTCCCGTAAATCCAACACCAATCCCCCCCCCCCCTCGCCTCGCTAAACGGCACCTCTAACCTGCTCCCTTTTCTTTCTCCCCCAGAGGTGGAAATGCGACCAGGAGGCCAAGACCCCCGGCGGCACCTGGGGCGGCCTCTCGCCGCGCAAAGAGGACGAAGATCTCAATAACGTGCTGGATTTTATCCTTTCCATGGGCAGCGACAGCTACGGCCAGGGCACGGCTGGTGGGGACTATCCCCCTGCCCAAGGGGAAAGCAACGGCTTTTACCAGACAAACCCGTCCCCGGGATGCTACAGTGCCCTGGAGCAGGGCAGCCCCCCACCCTACAACGCCGGCATCGTGCCGGAGATGATGCGCTCGGAGATGGACTCCAACTACTGCCCACCTGGCAATGTCCACGGGCGGTTCTTTGTGACACCCAGCTTTGGGGGCCCGCAGTTCGTTGAGAACATTAAGCCCGAACCCGACATGGACAATTATGGACCGGTCCTGGGTCTGGTGCCCCAGGCTTGCCCAAAGATCAAGCAGGAGGGCAACGCGACCTGCATGATGGCCTACGAGCAGCCCCGGGTGGCCAGCTCCCCCCAGATCCCCGGGGCAGAGACACCCCCCCTGAGCCCCGACGATCTCATGGTGAATGACTGCCACACGCAGATGATGTGCCCCTCGTCCGTGTCCTTCCAGCAAAGCTACCACCCGGCCTCCGGCTTCCACCACCCACAGACACATCTCCAGTACCAGAACACCTCCCAGTTTGGTCTTTTCGAGGACAGCCTGCCCTTACAACCCTCTGCTCCCAGAGGCATGCTCACCCCTCCCTCCTCCCCTCTGGAGCTGCTGGACTCCAAACCAAAAAGAGGACGTCGGTCCTGGCCGCGGAAGAGGACGGCCACTCACACGTGCACCTACGCGGGCTGTGGGAAGACCTACACCAAGAGTTCACACCTGAAGGCCCACCTCAGGACGCACACAGGTAAATACGGCTGGTTGCCTTCATCCAGAGGGAGGAATGTTGCTTGCCCTTCACATTAGTTACCCGTATAAAACAGTCTGTGGCCTGAGCTTTAACCCTCCAGTCTCTTAAACATCACGGTTGAGCTATGACAGGCGGTCAGAGCTATGATGTCCAAGTGTTTTCCTATGCACATGTAGGTCAAAGCTTTCCTAAGGGCTTCTAAAGCCCTTTCTCAAAAGGCTTTTCCCTGCAGGTAGAGGTTAGTAAAGGAATTGCTAGAGCAGTCTCGTTTGGCTTGAAAGCAGCTGGATGTTGCTGTAGAAGGGCTTGGTAGCAAATAAAAGGATACTCTGAGATAAACTGGGAAGGCTGCCTGGCATGTGATGCTGCCCGTACGTGGGAGTGCCGCGCTGAGTCACGCTCTCTGTCGTTCCTCCAACAGGTGAAAAGCCCTACCACTGCAACTGGGAAGGCTGCGGCTGGAAGTTCGCTCGCTCCGACGAGCTCACCCGTCACTATCGCAAGCACACCGGCCACCGGCCCTTCCAGTGCCACCTCTGCGACAGGGCGTTCTCCAGGTCAGACCACCTGGCTTTGCACATGAAGCGGCACATGTAGCCCGGGAGACTCTGACCTGCCGACAGTGGACGTTACTTAACTGCTCAGGTGCAGAAGCGTTAAAAACTTGTAGCTGGTACTACGTAGGGAGGCACCGACGCTCTAGCGATGGAAGCTGAGGAGGATTTGACACAAGGAGACTTAGCCGGTCATCTCCTGCAGAGAATCTGACGTGACTGTATCAGTGAACCTGCCCGGCCTGGGTGGGAGAACAGGGGTTATTTATGCAGCTTCTGTGAAGGGTAAACTCCATAAGACTCCATACAGATTGTATAGAAGCAGCTGTAAATATATATTTCTTTTTTTGTTGTTGTTTTTGATTCTAACTGCCCAGTCCTAAGCTTTACGAGACAATGTTTGTATGGAAACTGCCTGAAGTTGACCCTAGAAGAGATTAAATGAATGTTACTGTAGCTACCGATGTTATTTTAGATCTGAGTCGAAGGCATGGCTAAGAGAACACTCCTCTGTTAGACTGTTTGTTCCACAGGTGCAATAATATTCTTGTCTGCCATGATCTACACTAGAAGTACAGGGCTTGATGTCTTGTAAGAAAATAACCTATTTTACTGTAATTTTTTTTTATATATTGTAAATAATTTTATACAGTGAGGAATATTGTATATGTAAATAGAAGACAAATGGGTATTTTGCCTATTTCTGTTTTTATAAAAACGTAATTTTTCAATGTTTGAAAACATTTCATCTTTTTAATAAAATAAGTTTTTAATTGCTGCGATCTTTATTCTCCTTTGAGATCCCTCTGTCCCTTTTTCCCCTCGACGGCTGCACCGACAGCCACCTGGTTACGTTTTAAATCACAACGACTGGAGGAAGACGCTTTTAAAAATAAATAAATAAATCAATCCGAGCTCTGGATTTTTTTAAACCTAGATCACAGAGCACGTAATTCATTCTCAGTGGCAAACAAGACACAATATGGGGCTTTATCAAAAAAGTCAAATATGAAAGTAGATCGCATTCAAAATACACTTCCTAAAAATGGTTAAGTAAGCAACACTGTAATTTCAGTCTCATTTCTAGTTTATGCTAGACTATTTTAATAGCATCCTTAATGTTTTCCAGATGCAGTTATAGTTTTGCCAGCAGCGTGTGGGTTTTTACTATAAATTTAAACACTGCATTTTTGTAATTACGGAGGCTTATTTTAAGGCATTCTTGTACATAAATTATCCTTGCTCTCAGGAGCTCAGCGCAGAATTCCAATCGAACAGTAGTGGAATTCAAACAGAAATTCACAACACAGGTTAAAGTACCTTCATAACTCATTCCCCAAAACTTAAACTCATTTAAGACTTTGTAATCCCACCTCGACTGCAGGAGTTAAGAAAGTTAGTAACTATTTTGGAGGTCAAGAAGTTAGCCAGGAATCCAGAGTCTAAAAACTAATTTCAAATAAACTGGATACTGCAATCACTGTAGCAGTAAAGAGCTGTAAGAAGTCAAATGGAGCTTCCCCCCCCCAAGCTCTTCCCCAGCTGTAAATGAGATCATAAGTCCAGGCAGTTATTTCTATGCAATCACCCTGAAACTCTGCTGAGGATCCTCTGTTTTTACAGCTACGGTTTAGTCGTGAGCCTTGATGCTTGTAAAGCAAAAAAAAAAATCACTGCTAATTAACTATGTGGGGTCAGCTTAATAGCAAAGTATTTTCCCTTAACATCTGGATGCTTGGAATGTGATTTTAATCCAGGTTGTGATATTTTTCTGACTTTACCAGTTAGAACACACGAGAATGAAATCAACAGGAATACATTTCAAGTAACTACAAATACAGCTATTCTTCTGTGAAAGCAAAGGCTGCAGTTGCTCATGTGGAACAGATGTATTTTGGGCTTCTAATCATTGACATGGAAGAATGAGTTCCACATTTCACTTTTATAGCTCTTTCAAAGTGAAATATAAGGGAGATTGAATGGTTCTTCATTAAAAACAAGACTCATTTATTTGCTAGAAAAAAAAAAAAAATTGCACAATTTAATTCCAGAAAGTGAGGATGACTTAAAGATGTTCTAAAATTAGCACATTCATTGTTGCAACAGTTCTAGGTATTTCCTTCTCTTTTCTCATAGCTGATCATTTTCATATTTCAGCCTGTCCTTTGGTGTTTGTAACGTTAAGAACACAGTTTTTGAAGTGACCCTTACCTTTCCATAGTCACCCAGCTTTCCCTCGCTCTTTCTGAAGACCTGACAACGTTTTTGGTCAGCCCCAGGTTTCAGTGAGGCAGCGCAACCAGCAACTATTCCCTCTTTTGTAATGTAATTCAAGAGGACGCAGAGGTTGGAGCCCTCACTGCAGTGGGTATGGCCACCCTGCAGCGTGCAGCCCCATGCTCAGGAAGGTCTCCAAAGAGAGCTCTCCAGCTTTGGGGGAGAGCTTGGAAGCCTCCTGACATACTTATCTGGCTCCACTTGTCCCCAGCCATCTCCCTGGACCTCAGAAGCTGGATCCTGAGTTAGGCGGCCCTTAAGTCTTGGCACTTTTGTGTTCTCCCAGCTCACCAGGGTGGATGACAGCTACCACCAGTGAACCAGCACAAAGCACAGGGAGCTGCACAGTGCCTGCAAGCAGGGAGAAGTGTGACTGTGTTCACCAGCTCTGAAAAAAAAAATCCCTTGTGTGGCTTCTCTGTAGCACCCACCAGAACGGGTCCTCCTCCTCCTCCTTCTTCCTCCTCTGGCACCACTGCACAGGAATGCCCGAGTCCCTTTGCTCCAGTCTGGCTGTAAGGGTCATAACCTCTGCTCCTGTTCACTAGGAGGGCTTCAGATAAGACGCTTGTTATCTGCATGATACCGTGTTACCAAACAGCGCTCAAATCCGCATGGCCAGGGGAGACACACTCTGCGGCGGGGTGTTCACAATGTGAAGAGGAGCAGGTTGTGCCCTCTGAGGTTTAGCTGCCACTCAGCTGAAAATAAAGCCATCCTCATACAGAAATATTAAAAACATATAAAAAATTTATAAATACAGGCCTCTGAAAGTGGGGAGGGGTGAGGGGGACAAAAGCCTGATAAAAGCTCATGACCAGCTTTATTTCAGTTGTTTCAGGGAGGGAATATATGATAATTTCTGTGTGGTCTTTACAGGAAACTGCAGGTTCTTGAATCAAAAGATAATCTTGTACCAGAAAGAAAGAGATGCTGATCTCATTCTTCTCACATTCTATTATGAGTAATTGTCAACTCTTTTCTTCTTTCTTTTATTATTTTTTTTAATTTAATTGCATTAAATTAGTACATCCAAAGCCTTGCTGATGGGATTCCACTGATCTACCAAGCCTCCCCCGGCCAGCAGGAAATCACTAACGCTCTGCAACATCTTCTAATAAGAGACCATCAGGTCGACATCTTTTAAGTAGTTTTATTCTAATTAACACAAGGGACCCAGAATCCCAGCTGCCTCCTGGGGAGCACGCAGCAAAGATCTGCCCTTCCCATCCGCAGTTATCCTGGATTTGATTTTGACACACTAGGGAAGGACAAAAAAAAAGAAAGAAGTTGTAGTTAAACCTGATGGGAGGAAACATAGAGTCCGTTGTAAACAAGATTTTCACACGTATTCTTATAAGATACCGCAGTGATGGGCTCACTCTACTTGCAAGATAGATTGCCAGATTAGATAGAGCACATTAAATGCAAAGCAGCAAATCCTGCACAACGTTCCTAGTGAAAGTTGTAGCAAATATTTCTGAACTCGAGACACCATCCAGAGGAGCTACTGTTTAAAGTCAGTTAATTCCACTCCGGGTTTCAGAGCGCTGTGTTTCGCTACGCTGAAAACGGTTTTTCTCTCACCTGCTGACTTCAGAAGAGTCAGTTAATTCTGTACTACACGGGAACTCAGCTTCAGCAAACGCCCTCACACAAGAGTCTGTTGCTGCTGAACCAGCACCCAGGATAGACCCGCATGGAGGGGCTGTTGCAGTCGCCTCCCAGCTCTCGAGGGAGACGCAGCACCCTGCAAAGCAGCCCAGCCCTGCACCAGCACCCTGCGAGCAAACCCAGTATTCAAACCCAGTATTTTTAATCCTAAAGTGGAAGGCTTGGTCTAGAAACCCTCCAGCTTTTCTGGAAGCTCAGTTTGGATTTGCAGAGGATGGGGATGGGGGGCAGGGCACGGGGGTGGTTGGAGCTTTCATTTTGGCCGTAGCTCACCTCGTGTGGGGATGGGGGATTTCAGCCTGTGCGAGTCCTTGGTTACTCACAGCCGTTTACAAACTGCCTGAAAAAAACTGACTCGCTCTAAACTTCGGTCCTCCGTCCACAAGAAGTGCCAAAAAAAGTCTGTCCATTCTTCAAATTATAGGATTGTGTGGTTCTGTGGTTTTCTGTGGTAGAAGCTCTGTGGTTTCTAAAGCTATTTTGTGCACCTATAACACAGAGTAGCTGTTAGGCTTTTCTTAAATTGAATTTTCGAAGCCAGAATCCCAAGCTCTGGCAATTTCTTTTGCTATATTTAAATAAAACAACTACAACAAAGTCATGTAGCCATCACTATGGTAACTAGCAGTGTTGGGGGGAAACATAAAGAGGAAAATTCAATCCCAACCTCATGTAATTTAACAGGAAGAAAGCTCTCTCTGTTGCTAACATCTGAAACAGACTTGGTGGTCCCTACAAACCTTAAGATTCCTGCGTGTACTTGAAGCAGCCGCTCTCGGCTGGGGGCTGTAACAGGTCCCACCTGCCCGGGACTCATCCTGCATGCCAAGAGCAGAGTGGTTCGAGCTCCTGAGAGCCACTGGCAGAGCAGCAGCCCCTCTCTGCCCTGAGTGAAGCCCCAGGCTGAGGCACACCTCTGTTCAGAAACGTGCTTCCCATGGATTTGGAGGAGAAGGAATAAAAGCCAAACATCAGTAACCTACAGCACGTGGCCATACACAATTCACAGGCCTTGGAGGTAACCAGCTCGACTTACTGATTCCCAGAGACTCCTCGCAGCTCCGTTCGATCCCAACCAACCAACTTCTCACGCAGGCTGAGATTAGGAACAGCCTCTGTCACTGAACTTGTCACTCTAAGCTTGAAGCGTGCAGAGGAGGCAGGGATTTATCCTGAACTTGTTAGGCAGAAAATATGTTTGATTTAATCTTTTGAGGTCTGACTTTTCAGCCACAATTATTTGATCTTACAATATTTTATGTAGACACACACACAAAAATGAGTCATATGCACTGCTTTATAGAATGGAGATGTGCTAACTGTACCAAAGCCACCTTTCCAAGCACAAGGAGAGAAGCATCATCAAAGTTTTCATTTCCTCTGGAATCACAGCATTAGGTACCTGCTTATTTACCTGTTTCAATTAGAATTCCTTTTAGCAAATCAAAAGCATTCTGCCCTTTGTAGTAAACATGAATTCAGCAACGCAGAAATTGTAGATGAACTTACCTATGACAGACAGGTTTATAATTGGACACAGTAACCCTTTAATGCACTTTTACTTTGGTTTCTTGCACCTCTTACAGCTCAGAGCGTTCCTGGAGCTCTGACTGATGGTTATGTCATCGGGAAATATCTGGAATATCACATTGGACATCGCCTGTGACATTTAATATATTAGGGTGGGAAGCAACCGAGCCTGAGGCTTAAACATAAACCAAAACATGGCCAAAAAAAATATCCTCAGATCCTAACAACCAACTTTCTTACAGCCCGGGTACGATGACAGCTAAGTGGGTTTTGATACATTAATGATTTTATGTGGCAAGCACTTAGAAAACAAGGGATGTAGGATGCCTGGGTGCCTTCCCGTGGGTGCAAGGGATGGGCTGAGAGAGCACAGAGCTTTGTTCCTTCTTCTGGGGAGTTTCCTTCTGAAAAGCTGTGATTGAGAACAACATTTATGGAAAGTAAACCAGCAGAAACAAATTCTGTTTGCAGCTGGCAAAGAGCGTTAGGAGAATCTGTCAATAGGGAAGGATACAGCATTTAAAAGGAATGCTATATCAGCACCAATAAAAAGTTTTAATTGCGGTCATTACGTTAAAAATTGCTCACCAGACAGGAGGTGAAAAGATACTCAGCCTGACTAAATTGATAGTGACGTAGAGCAAGCAGGAGAGTCAGCAATTTTCTGCCGGTAGCGCCTTCTGAGGAAACAGAACTGCCATCCCAGCAAGGGCATGGGGAGCTCAGGCTTTCACAACACCAGCTGGTCTCGGGGCGTTTCGGTACAGTCAACAAGTACTACCTGTGCTTTGGAGGTTTGACAGCCAAGCTCGAGGCTTAGAGTTGTTTTATGCTCGAGTTTTTGACTCGTCAGTGTTTGTTCCCAAACAGGACGGCAACGCTCTTCTTCCCTTCCTAAGGAAGGGTCTCTCAGCCTCCCCACGATGCCTGGGACAGGGGGGTCCTTTCAGATTAAGCACCAACAACACAGATGAGACAATTACTTGGGACAGCGTAAGGCTGAGCATTCTTGTACATGTCAAGACTCCCAAAAACTTGAGTGAGATCAAAACCACGGAGCTGCAGCCCACGTTGTAAGCGAAGAGGAGCAATACTCGATGAGAGAAGCTGGGTAGGAAGTTGTGCCTGTCTGTGACACACGACAGTCAAATCCTGGCTTTAAAAATGTCAACGTACTAAAAATATTGCTGGGGAGCAATTTCAAGAGAAACCTGCCTTGGCAATCCATTGTTAACCGTGCCAGCGTGTGCAGAAGCAGAGCAAATAAAACAAACAGATGGGAGAATAATGAGTCAAAGTGAATAATGTTGAAAAGAATGATGGTGAGGTGTGTTTTTCCAGCAAGCAGCAAGGGTTTGTCTCTGGTGATCTCTGTAACCCCTCCCAGTGTAAATTGCCTGGATGTTTAGCATTGCGGCACACAAATTGTTTTGGAAAGGGTGCGGTGTTGGAGTTTCTGACTGGTCTGTACAGACCAAATGTGGCCGGGACAAGGAAGAAGGGGAAGGACAGAAGAGAAAACAGCGCTCGGAGGGTACCAGCCAAATCAAAAAAGATCTCAACAGAGAGAATCAAGCAGTTGTTTGAAGCAAGATTCACAAATTTAACACCAAAACTTTTGAAATCACAGGGGGGGGGGGAAGGAAGGAAAGAAAGATTGGCGAAGTCTCAGAGCTCCAAAAAGTAACTTTTCATTTATTATATTAAACAATAACATCTCTTATTAAACAATAAACACACGAGAAGGGTTAAAATTAAAATACCTTTCAATTTGTTATGATATTTGAAAGATAAATATAACTACAACAATGTACACATATTTGGAGATATTAGTCAAATTTAGGTCAACATTGCAGTTTCCACTTTGTGTTTCCACCTAGGTTTTTTTTTTAAGGTCAGACTAGAGAACGTCATATTAAAAGGGACACCAGAAGAGCACTCTAGAACTGTAACAGCAGAAGGAATCCCAGTCACTAGGAGTTTTCCTTTGAAAGTTAAACTTAAAGGGGAAGGCAGAAGTTGCAAAAATGAAAATTCCACTTTATAACAAATTAGCCTTTATTTATAAAACTTTCAAGTAAAAAGAGCAGTATATCAACTGATAAAACAGGAGTGTTGATGAATAATAGTTAACATATTTACTCTAAAAATAAATCTTCTATGACTCCACCATACTCCAAGCAAAATTCCTGTCTAAGAAAATAGGTTTGTTGAGATACGGGGAGATGCAGTGGTTGACACACAACAAACACCGAGCTGTTCCTCCAGCATGGGAAGATACTTGAACTAAATCGTTATTAGCACAGATCAATTCACTTTTAACAGAGTTCCAACTCTACATGAGGATTAAAGAGAAATTAAATTCCTGAGAGGGAGGAATAAAATGCAGAAGGAGGGAGAAATCAAACTCTTACACGAGGGAAAGCAACAATTCTACTTGGACCAATATTCCTTGGGCCTCGGTTCTACAGAATAAATACTCTTCTCAATGGAGAAACACTAAAGAAGAAATAGTAACCCCAAAAGGATTATAAGAAGAATCCAAGAAAAGTGCATAATCTTTGAGCATAAGATGATAAAATAATTTCTACAAAAATTCTGACAACAGAATTCACAGACAGGAATTAAAAAAAAAAAATAAAGTTACACAGGCAGACACAGCTTAGAATTCCCTACACTTGGAGAGCACGTTACAGGAAACAAAATACAGTAAAGGACCAACGATCCTCACAGGGCAGAAATTTCTTAAGGAAAAATTTGCCAATATAAAAATATTTCATCCAGCACTGCTGTAGAACAAGTACTTTTATGAGCATCTGTTTTTATTGCAGAATGACCTGTATGTTTTACAACAAGACTATTTGAATAGAACTTAGGGAAAGCACTCGAGGCAAACGTGAACATCCAGGTCTATAAAGGATCATGTGGGTAATTCAATACCTGTGTCCTACATGCAAAGTCTGCATGCGTAGGTTCAACGTGAATAATCGTCTGTCTTTCCTGTTTTAACTGCTGGGCCTGGGTGCTGTGTGCAATTCCTGGTTTTCCATGAGTCATTCCAGCAGTGACGATACTCTGTGTAAAACACACATGTGCCACTATAAAAGGAGACTAAACTCTTTGCGATTGCTCAACGTACCGCAGAGTCTAATAGTTTATCTGGGTAGAAAGTAGAATCACCTCCATTCCTTCGTCAAAGCCAAGAATGCAATGGATACTTGTTTCTGCTGAAGGAAAAGCTTAGGTGGAAATGGAGGAAAAACAGAGCTAAAATCCAGATGACAATTATGGGCAACCTTTATGACTGGAATGAAGCAAGAAAAACATGTTTTTCACCTTAGCGTGTGACTGTTTGAGGTGTGTTTGTGAGAATAGCTCCTTAAAAAGATTTTTTTAAGAAAGGAGGAAAAAAACCACAAACAAAACTTAACCCAACCAACCAAACAAAAAAAGTGCAAAACAAAACACCCCCCCCCCAAACAAAACTAACAACCCAAAACAAAAACTACAAGCAAATATAGGAGAAAAATAATTGTCTCAGCCTAGAGAAAAAAGCAGATGACACCACCTGACCAACACACACCAGAAGATCAGAAAGTGAGCCTGCAGTTCAAAAAGACACTTTACAAACTCAGAAGAACATGAAATCACATCCAGAGCAGGTGATACCTCCTTTCTGCCAGGTTTCTCTCTCACTCTGGGCACTGCTACTGAACACAGGTTTTCATGCCACTGAAAGTAATCTGGAAACAAATTTATTAGAAATAATTGTGGGTTTGTTTTTTTTTTTTTTCCTTTCTTTCTTTTCTTTCTTTCTTTCACCAGAACTTTGAAATTCTAAGAGCCACAATCAAATCTGCATTTCTGTAAAAATTCCACATCTTTATCCATCTCTGTTTAGAGAATACATCCATACGCACAAGCTTTCATATATAGAATATATAGGCATGTTCTACATATTCATTGTATATACACATTTTATGTACAGCACGAGTAACTATATACTAGCCATAGTATGCAGACATCTGTAGTATATACACACACTATTATTACATTATACAATACACTATATATATATATACACGCATAGACACGAATAATATGGATCTCATCATGTACACTGTATGTGCCCTGTGTATACTCACATTTTCTATACCTTGCACTGTAGAGATTTTCTCTGCCCAAATAGTGACAGGCCTATTTGTGCTTTAAATTTCACTGTTCTGGAGGAAGAAGATGAGCGACGTCTTGCCATAAAAGGTTTGGCTTAGAAGAACAAGTGCAGGTGTTGTACGGAGTTAGGAGGGAGGAAGGTGGGTGATGCTCCTTTTTATATGGAAAACTGTATTAAATACGATGGGGAGAAATCACAGCTAAGGTTTATTTTACTGCAGCATCTACAGTTTTGACTCAAGAGTGTTTCAGTACACCTACGGTTACTACATCTAGTACACTGTGCACAGAGGACAGGCTCTGTCCTCCTTCATTTGCTCGATCTTCTGTTACTGTTCAAGCAAATAGGAAGAATGAGTCAATAAGGAACTGGGGAAATGAGCAGTTAGCTCTAACACTATATGGAATGCTAGATTAATTCACATTTCTGGCTTCCTGCTGAACAGCTTGAAAACACAGACTCATTGCCTTGGAAGCATTATAAATTACAGTATTTCAGAGAGCTGACAAAGTAGCAGAAAGTCTTGTTATGGTGCATAACTCAGAGAATGAATCAAGCTATTTAGCTCATCCACCCCGTCCCACTGGAGTGACATCATTCAAGGAGTAGTCCACAAGTGGTTTTCCTTTCGAAAATGGCACTGCACATGAATGGGGGTTTATTGTAGCAGAAGAGACACCACAAAGACTTCATCCCAAATGAAAATGAAAAGGAGAATCTTACACATGGAGACAATTTGTTTAACTTCACTGAGAATCCTCTAGCTGTTCAACTTTGAAAAATTCCTCTTTCATAGCAAATGCTTTATCTCATGTTCTAGACAGAGCCAACTTTGCACTCAGACACTTCAAGCCCTGTACACCAGCAGAATGTTGTCGTTTTAGTACAGTTGTTCATTTAACCTAACACATTTTAGAGAAAAAAATACTGCAATGGGAAGAGATTTCAAACCAGGTTCTGTAAAATTAGAAATATCTCCTACTGCATTCCTCAGGGGTCTTTAAATGAGAGTATTAAAGATCATTCTATGGTTGGTTTTGATACTAAAATGCATCTTACCCTTTTTTGAGGGGAGTAAAATGTTCACATTATCTGCAGTACCATAAGCACTGGAGACAGAAGCAAACAGGGAACTGTGACACCTAAAGTTGCATTTTGAGATCCAGGGTTTCAGTTTGTCTGCGTAGCACTGCCTGGGTAAACAGACATGCACTCACCCATACACTACTCCCAAAAGCCTGAGATGACAAATGCCACATCTTAGCTGCATTTCAGAGCTGAAAACTACTAAAAAGATGAAAATGATCCAATCTTATTCTTATCTCTGCATAAAAAAAGCATCCGGAATAAGGCAACTGCAACAGAATGGGGAAGACTGTTTTCCTTCAGTGAACAGGCACTCTCATTGTGTTATGAGAAATAAAAGTAAGGAAACAAGGACATAAAAAACAGAAATGCATTAAAGATGATGAAGGAATACCACATTTTCAAATAAAATAGAGAAAATGTTAGAAGGTAAGGGCTGTCTCGGTAAAAGCACGGGCTGTTAAGCTTTGCATTCCTACAGAGCCAAGGACAGGAAAGCAGATATACATTAAGGGCTTTTAAAACTCTCGTGCTAGGTGCCTACTCTACTCAAGACACAGAAAGTCCAAGGCAAAGACAAGTGAAGTTTTACAATTCCCGTAATTGGAAAAAAAAAAGGCATTTTTACTAAGTAAATAATTCACAGACTTATCATAAGGACTTATTTTATATATGACCTGTAAAACACGTGCTGTGTTATCCTTGTCAGGTGGAAGTTGTGAGTTCTACGGGTGTATAGAAAAACTGATCCTACTTGCACCTATTACAGCAAGCCGTGCTTTAAAGCCAATCCAGTCTACCAGTACTTCTAGAACTTACAAACATGTATTTGGCAAATAAAAATCTGTTTCAACTTAGCCTTATTTCAGCAAAATGATGTTTGATCTGCACCCCTGTAATATAAGAGAGGTGGAATTAAAGCAACAGAGGTAGGGACTGTCCCGCGCAGCCCGTCGGGTAACACAAATAACAGGGTCTATGTTCTGGCAGTTGGGAGCAAAAGAGGGTAAAATGAGTTGTAGGGATGAAGGCTGCTCAAGCTCAGTAAGTTTTCTACTGCTTGATTGTAGATTGAAAGCAGCACTCCAACTTGTAGCACAGTCCTGCAATCGTATTTGCTTATGAGCTAAAGCAAAATTTTCCCTAACGATTTAATCGCCAAATCGTTTGCCCGATTTAACTGAATTAACTCCCTCTTTTACATCACAATTATTCAAACTCGCTGCAAACAAATGTTGAAATTAGAACTACTCATTTGTAGAAACTTCAAATTCCTAACAGTTTATACAGTTCACTATGTTTGTACTTATCTAAACTGTCAGATTCTTCTGTAAAAGCCACATCTCCTGGATAAACAGGGACCATCCGATAATCAATTTATGCCGAAGACTTTGACATAAATGACTCAGATGACATACTGATCAGCCTACCATGAATTATTCAAGACGTGTAACAAGTGAAAGCTTATTCTAGATTATCTGTTTTATGACATTTTCTTTGAAATTCATACTGCAGCCTCAAAAACAAAAAAAGGGAATTCAGGTAATAAAAAGCCAGATTCACAGGTTGCAGTTTACTATATGCAACATTGTCTTCCAGGTAAAGAAACTTTGCTTTCAGTATCTTAGGATGATACGTTAAATTTCTTACAAGCAGTAAATTTTATCTAGAACACATATTACAGCTTATACACTGTTTCCTGCACGTTATGAGCTTGAAAAGCCACAAAGAGCCCAGTTTGACGTAACCAGCCAGTCTTGTTTAGAGTTGAAGGTGACTTAAAATTATTTGCACAACATAACCCAAGGATTTAGTATTTTTATAAAAGCTGTGTTTAAAGGTTTCACTTGGACAGGGTGGAGCCAAAGAACCTCTGTTTAAGAGTTTGGCATATCAGCCTTACTGAGTGCAATAGCCAACTCAAGGTCTTCTTGTTCTTGCCTCCGCAACCGAGCTAGTCTTTCTTGCTCTGCTTTTTCACTCTCACGCTTTGCCCATGCCAGCTGCTGTTCTTCATTTCCAAACTAAAAAACGAAAATGGAAAATAAATTAATACATTTACCAAAAAGCTAAAAGAAATTACGTGAAAAATACAGTGAATCAGCCTTATTAAATACATGAATCAAGTATACCAAGCTGTCTTAGGGTAGGTCTTTTGGATTAAGATAAAAATTCACTCACTGATGTCCTGACTTCAGCCTTTAATTTATTTCCTTAATTTCTTCCTCCTCCCACCAGGAAACTAACCCATCTGGGCTGCACGTCCCTGCATCCATGTCTCAGTTTTGTATGAAAATGGCCAGGGGACTGGAGCCAAACAAAAACTCCACAAATACAAAAAAAGCAAGTTAGTGGTTTGGGAGCATAGCAACCTACATCCAGTTTTAAGAATAGTAAATACCTGGTAAAAAACCCAAGGGTTATTTACTCTTGTGCAATTCCATTGCAGAGAATTCTGTTGCAGTATTTCCTAAGGGTGAGGGGGTTTAAATAATGACTCCGGAGACTGCGGATTTGTGGGCAGTTTCATCACCAAATCAAAAGTTACAAGAAGTGCTTCTGTCACTGTTCAGAAAAATACGTGCCGAGTTTTTCCAGTACAAAATAACGCAAGAGAATCCAAATTACTTCAGCAGAAAACACTAAGGAAATATAACATCTTCTAATATTTGCCTTCTAAACCTCTTTGAGCTCCCCAAAACACACTTTAATACGCTGCAGCAAAACTATTCCAAAATTATATTCCACTATTTACCACTGCAGTACAGAGCAGTTGGCTTGTTTGAACTTTCTGCACAAAATATTAAAATAGTTTATTGAAATCCTAACAATTTAAACCTAAAATACAGTCCCTTAGTGTTTAATTTTAGCATCTGCTGAAGAGGACGATGTGAACAGAAGCGTTCGCACAGCTGCATGCAAATGTTTGCATTAGATCCCACTTCTAAAATGTGCTTTGTACTTTTTTTTTTTTTCTTTTTAAATGCTCAGGAAAACATATTATTTGGGGTTTTTTTGGAAGAGAACACGATGTGGAATTTGTAGTTTCAATTTCAGCTGAATGTATACTGCAAAAATTGCCCTGCGGTCCACAACGGAGTATCTTGGAACCGAGCAGAATACGCCGCTGCGCTGGCTGATACAGCTGCACCTTCCCAGATGAGCCCGAAATACTGAACAGAGTATTAAAGGCAGCTTTAAGTGCTTGACCCCGGCCTTTTCCACTCTGCATTGTATCTGTCATTTCTTTCTTTTTTTTTTTTTTTAAATGCATCTATTTGAATTCCATACAACCCGAGTTCAATTCCTATTTACTCCTAATTTAGTTGAATTACACTTTATCTACACGCTTCTGGATGCCCACAATTCCTCATTTTATCTCTCTCAAAATTATTTTTCAGATGATTTGATGATAAAAAAAAAAAAAAAAGATTATTTAAAAATGTCTTTTCTTCAAATAATATCTCTGCTTTCATTGCCATAAAATTTAGATGAGGACTTTTTCATTCAATGTTATTGAATCACAGTGAAAGTGCCACACATTTTACAATATTTTACTTTTAAAATGAAGAAAACCTCCTCTCATTACTCATTTAAATCATGTCAGCTGCCAGCTAAGATTTGAAAGGATTTAAAAGCTCACTAAGATTTTAAAGAGATGATTATTTTCAAGATACAGGAAAGACAGACTCAAATGGAAGTAGAACTTTTCCACTTATTCCAAGAAATCACAACGATCATACAGCTGGGATGGAGAATAACAGTTATTATTTTCAGAAATAAAATAAGCTTTGGTCAAACCCTCTGGGGTGTCTTTTTATTTTTTTTTTTCTTTTGACATTGAGAAAACATTTTTGCTTATGTAGTTTAGATCTTAGGATAAGTCTTCCAAAGCTTATGAGAGTCCCAATTATGACTTGTTTATGGTGGACAAGTTATATTTTTGTGGTTAAAAGTGCAGAGTAAAAACAAGACAAAACAAAAGGAAAAATAGGCAAGTGATTCATTGGAAACAAATCTGGATGTGCCATGAAGGAAAATTTTCAGGAGCATAACTCTGACCATTAGATACTGAAATACACAACAGTTTCTTAATGCCACTGATTCTTGCACAGATTACCTGTAACAAGGTAACATAACTGAGTCACAAGTCATTTCATACAGTAACAATTTGCTTGCCTATGTCCAGGTTTTAAGAACTCTATAAATATATATCAAGTATGTTATTTCATTAAAAAACTTTTTTTTTCCTTACAGTTAAACACAAGGCATAAATGAGGAAAAGAGACTGCAGCAAAACTAATCCAACACACAAGAAGCTCCGCTGACTTGTGTTTACTAAATTACCAGCTTATATTAGAACTAAATTAAATTTTTTATCTCTGTTTCTTGGAAATTTAAACCACTTTCTGTCGGTGGAAAAGTTGCTTTTCTTGCTGTTCTGTAAACTGCAGCTGGAACCTAGAAATCCCTGAAATACGAGCTACCAAAAGGCTTTGCTTTGTTCCAAGGGGTCCTATTTAATGCCAGTGGAAGAGTTAAGAATGCAAGGAGAATATACTTCAGCTGGGTATATCAATTTGCCAGTGTCTCAAAAACAAAAAAAAGGGCAAGCCAAATTTTCTAGAGTGCTGCTAAAATCTAGTGAAGGTCCTCAGGTTGTTTCTTTGCAACAGTAAAGAATTCCAATGAAAAATCAGGTTATTCAACTATTCAAACCTACACAGTTGTGTTTTTCAGATTCCATTGACTCAAATTATATGTCAAAAAACCCTTTTCGTTTCAATATGAACAGAGTTTCCCAAACACCAGGCAAAGAGAAGCACAATGTTCTGGCTGATCACAAGGTAACTAATGCACTTCAGACTTCATACAGAATGATTGGGAATTATCAAGTGGAGCAACATAATTGTGTTATAGGCAAGCAAAAAAAAAAAATCCAACCAAAACCAAAAACCAAGACAATCAACAAACTGAAAAGATCAGGGATCAAGTCTCTTTTCAATCAGCAGTAGAAAATCACAGCAGTAGAAAATCACAAAAACAATTAAAAGTAATTTCATTTGATTAAGTGCCACATAATAGTAATTTTACGTGGCTACTGCTCAAGATCTCATTTTTCCTCCTTTTTTCCTCATCTTCTAAAGTTAATCTCATCTGAAAATCTGATGGCACAGCAAATTTAGCACTAGAGCACCCACTTGGGATAGGGATCAGAGATTCTGGTTAATCATTTGATACAATCACTCGGTGTAAGCCACACTTTTAAGTTAAGAAATGCAATCTGTAAAGTAAGATGTCAATAGCTGGGTAACAGTCACTCCATTCCATTATTTGTCTTTCACTGAAGGAAGAAATTAGATGTGGTTCAAGAAATTGCAGATAAAGCAAGTTTTGCGTCTTAATTTTATTAAGAATGTCACCATCTTGTATACAATGACAGAATTTAACTGTGCAAATTCAACAGGCTAGTACTAGCTGTGGTAAAGCATACATCATATCTGGAGCTTGGACTTCTTCGGTGTCCTAGATAAATTAAAGCACTGAGGCCAGCTAGAAGTATGCACAGATGACCTCAACTAACAATGTCAAATAGGAAAGTGATACACATTTGCTAGGAATTAATAACTAGGGGGAGAGGGGGAATGAAAATAAACCCCAACATTAAAAATAAGCAACCTGAATGACTCAGCTTAAAGATCTCCACTTGTTGAACGCTGAACTCTGTCCATCAGAGTTAAGTAACAGATTAGAGTTGGCAATCTCACTGCATGGCAACGTGACAGAACAAAAACACATGAAAGGAGGAAGAAGCCTGAGGCTGTGGATTGAACAGATTTCTATCTACTCATGGAAGCAATAAGAACCACACTGCTACCACATTTACAACGATTTCCAATTCAATAAGGTACCTGCCAGCACTTAAAACAAGGCCAGGCTTTTAGAAACCCTGCTATTTTTTTAATGAATGGGTGCTTGGCTTTGCTTTCAAACCTCCCAGATACTGTCTTTTGCAGTGCAGTATGGACACTTCTCGGTTGGTTCTATGAAACAATTTTGTTTTCTTTGTCTAACAAGGGCTTTTTGACAATATCAGGAATTGGAACAAAATTCAACAGCTAAACTTTCAATCTCTGTCTCTTGTATGCATCTTTGTGATCACATTCCATCATATACAGCAAACATTGTGACAGGATTGTCAGAAGTTGGTTTGGTTTTTTTTTTTCCCCACAAACAATTACAAATACTTTATGGAATTTTTCCCTTTAAGATTTTGCTTCTCAGGATATGGTAAAATTGCTATATAAATACTTTCAACAATTGGTTTTGAATCTTTACAGCAACGGCTTCCAAAAATCTGTTTACAAAATAGCCTCCATGCAACAAAAACAATACACAGATTCTGCTACAAAGAATTTGTGAGTAAAGGCACAACTGTACTAAAATAATTTAAATGCAAGTAAACCCTTTAAAATTTAGTATGAAACTTTTTTGTTTATTGAAATAATACCTTTTTATTACAGAAATATAAATACAAAAACAATGAGGACAGCATGAAGGTACTAAAGAGACAGAAGCCAGTGAACAGTAGGTTTGCAGTTAAAACAAAACCCCAATAGATTGCTGCAAGCAGAGCAGAAAGTGGTTTGCTCAGAGACAATGAACTTAACTTACAGAGCTGAAGTCTGCAAACCCCAAGGAAGAGTCTTTAGAAGTTTTACTTGAAGAGGAGGGAGCAAATGGATCTTTTCCACTAAATGGGTCCCCAAACCCCTTTTTACTTTGAAACGGGTCACTGCTGTCAGCCCCAAATGGCTGGAATGGATCATGGGGCTTGGGAAAATCTGAAGACCCAAGGTGGCTTACAGGAGTACTTTTACCTGGAAAGTTTAGGAAAACAAAAACAAAAACAAAAGGAGAAAAAGAGAAAGTTACTTACCATGGACAATGCAAACCCCTTACATCGGAAACTGTGCTGATACACTTTAGCATCATCCATTCTTCCTGGGGTGGATTAAAATTTAACCAAATATAATGGTACTCATTTCTGAATGCAAATCATTTCAAACAATTGTTTTATTTCAATGGATTTATCATCTTGCTTGTAAATACTGTAACACCATCAAGATTTTAAATGATAACCCAATATAAAGACATTTGGTCAGAAGAATCTGACAAGTACGACTTAAATTCATTTCCCCAGATTAGAGATATTTCAAATTTAAATTAGGGATTATCTAAGAGACAAAAGACTTAAAAATATGCAGCACTGAAGATGATAATAATTAATCATGTCACATAACTTACTGGTTAATTCTCTTTAACAGGATTAGTTATCTGTGACTTTAAAGAATGCAGGCATTCTGGTTTGGTTTTTTTTTTCCCTCTTTCCTGGCACTGATTTATCCTTCTACCACCACATGCACAAGGGGAAAGAGGCTGAATAGCAAAGCTTGTTCTGGGGTGATTGTTGTCAACCCACCTTTTATAGGTGGCTGCTCATCCTTACAATCCACCCCAGTAACAAAGGAAATCATAGCAACTCTGGTGTACGCTCATAAATAACAACTGTATATTTTATTTGTTGCAATTAGTAGTTCAAGGGTTAAGCTGTAATTCCCTCTGCAAAAAGTACTACTTGTTATGTCAAATAACTAAACTGATAAGTGCAATTTATTATTTTTATCCCCTCTTAGGAAAAAAGATTGCTCCTGACAGGAACACAATCTAACCTCCAGGGATGAACACCCTCCGTGGACGAACGATCCTGATTATAACGTGTACTTGACAAACAATAAAGGATAATCTAGAAATATTTTTTAAAGAAACAACTGAATAATAATCTGAATTACATACACTGTTTGCATTAATAAAGCTCTTTTTTTTTTTTAAATGTCCAATTTGCTGAACCATAATTCAATAGGAATCTCATCATTTCTTCACACTGGGATACACGCACTAGGAAAGCACAGAGAAAAGGAATCAACCCCCCAAATTTCAGAGTATGGACTTGGCACGTTTAAGATATTTTAAGAAGATACTTTGGTAGTTGCTCATCAACTTTATAAGATTCGCTCAAATCTGTGAGAATCCTCTCTTAGCAAAGAGAAATACAGATCAGCAAATTTGCACTAAATAAATAACTGAGCCAGCAGCCTGCAGGGAAATCACAGCTCAGCCTCTCCTAGCCCAGGGGTCAGCCAAACATCCACCTTCCCTCGCCTCAGCTGGCCTTGGGCCATCAGCAGGCCCTGCCCCGTGCTGGCGGCATCGCCTTTACGACTGCACAGGCTGAGAGTCCTTAAACTCAGCCGGGGACAGGTTTACAGGGGAGCCAAAGGAATGATGCAGACTCTTATCTCATCAGTGCGGAGCCAGTGTCAGACTCGGGCCTCGGATGCTGTACAGTGACCACTGAAGACGTGAAGCAGGAGAGGCCACAGCTGAACAAGCAGATAGAAAGAGGTGCAGAAAACAAGACACGTGCAGGAGGAGATGAAACGACTTGTTTAGTCTTAAGAGTATTCAAGGGGAACCTGATCATAGGCCTGTAGGCAAGTCTTCCATCAAGACAAAGGCGAATGGATTTAGATTTTACCAAGAGAGATTTTACGTCAGACAACCCGGGGCATTTCTAAAGCTTGAGAACACTCCAGCCTGCCCAGGGAACTTGCTGCATTCCATCATCGTTTCCATCAGGTTAGAGAAACAGTTTCTAGAAATCACACTGGTTTAGCTGCCTTGAAACTGGAGGATAAACGAGATCTTTTCAAGTTCACTCCAGCACTATTTTTCATGGTTCAGTACGTGCTCCGTCCTGGTTAACAGATGTGGCAGGGATATACGGATACCCATATGAGCAGCCACATGTGGGACTTCTAAAGACAGGCAGATCAGACCAGTGATTTGTCCTTCATGGAAGGAAGTGACAAAATATACAGGAAATACCAGCAGCATTTGCTCTCCCCACAAACATGGAGCCTCCTTCACCACAGTTTCAAACTGCCTTTTCTATCAACAGAGGCACATTTTGTTGTCTGGAGTGAGGTCTTTACATCCCGCTCATCACCACGGCCTTCGGGAGATCACCCTTCAGTCACAGCTCTGCAGTGGTAGGGAACTAAGCAAATCTGGTAAGAGAGGAGTAACTCAGCATTTTGTATATAATGCTCCAGATAAAAGAGCAACTTATAGAATCATAGAATGCTCTAGGTTGGAAGGGACCTTTAAAGGTCATCTGGTCCAGCTTCCCTGCAGGGAGCAGGGACATCTGCAGCTAGAGCAGGTTGCTCAGAGCCTCGGCCAATCTGACCCTGAATGTTTCCAGGGATGGGGAACTTATGTTAACTTATTTTAAATTACAAAGAGAATTCAAATATCTGCATTTCTAATTTAAGGTCAAAGCAAAAACAAGAACCTTCTACATTTTTTCCCTCCTCCTCTCTTCCTTCATTGCCAGTTACTATCAATCAAATCCCCCAACGTATCCTTCCCCCTGTATTGCCCCAAACCAACTTTGATTGATAGAGGTCAAAATGACCCATTTTAAGCTGCCGTTTTCTTAGGTTAAACCTGTGGCTGCCAAAAACCACTTTGTGGAATTGGTGACTGTTAATAAAAACGCAGGGTTTGCAACATATTTGCTCAGCAAACCTGTCTTTTTCTAGGTGGCCCGTTTAATGTTTTCGCACGAAGCCCCTGGTGGTTTCAGAACCATAGACAAAGAGCATTGGGGTTTCTCATGCTTCACCTTCGTGAGAGATCACAACAAATAACTTTGCCATAGAGGAAATGTCACCCCGAATACTAAAGTTATTGCTAATAATACTGACAATAGTCATTTTATGTCCCGAGTGCCATTTTCTTCAGGTTTTTTTATACATTAAAGAATAGAAGAGGGCTAGAATTTTGTTATTTTGAGAAAAGGTGAAAGAGAGAAGCCTTTATAAAATTAGTTTTAGTTTTTGCAGAGCAATTTTAAGGGCAGTAGTGCCCCATGCTACTTCTGGCACTCACAGCAAAGTTCTCAATGAACCCTCTTTCGCTACACTTTGTACTTCATGTATAGTTTTGGGGTTTTTTTTTTACCCTGCCATACTCTGCAAACGTGGTTTTGAGGCCTGGCAGAAGCTTGTTCGGTTCAGTTAGATGTTCAAATTTACTCATTTATTAGCCACAAATGAGTAATAACAAGAACGACCAGAATTATCTTTCCGACATCCTCCCTGGCTTATGCCAAGTGTGCATCTCCCAGTGCAGTTAAGTGTGTACTGAAGTGCACAAAGATTATTGTGTTCCCATGTCATGAGTGTGGGTACAGCACTTCTATAGTGTAAAGCAAAAATACCCAAACCCCATTAAAAACTCACCAACTGAACTGAAGAAGATTGGTAAACTCATAATATTCCTCTTAGTAGTAACTGAGATTGCATTAACCTTACGTTCACTGGAAAAAATGGTCTATTTTCTCATGCTCACCATTTTTGAGGTAAAGCAGCACGAAAGTGCAGGCAAACAGTTGTAACCCTTACTTATTTGATTTTTCTGCTAATAGTTTCAGGGGAAAAAAAAGTTCAGAAAAAAGCAAAACAGGTCCTATTCTGAAACCACAGCAGTTTCAGCAGTTACCCAAGTGGTGCACCCAAACCACACCGAGGACTCACTTCAGCAAAAAGAGATGATGAACAAAATGGTTTACCACAGCAAATGCTGTTAACTTATAGTGAACTCCACCCAGACGAAGGGTTTATCTCATTTCATACCCCACAGCAAACTTCAGGGTCAAGATCTATAGTTGCAGGCAAATAGAATCTGACTGGTAGGATGCAATTACAGAATTTGGCTTACTGAATCACAAGATACTGTAAATGAAACAACGAAGTGAAACATTTCTAGTTTTCTTTACATTCTAACAATGGTCCTGTCTTTCTGCTGAGGAGAGTTTCTTACAGAGTTATGAGAAGCAGCACGTTTTCATGCCTTTGCTCACAAGCTAAAAGGGCAGAGTGGAGATGACACGACCTTAAACTTTCACTAAACAAACCCTCCTTTCCAGGAAACTTTCTAAAGTGAAATATAGGCTTTAAGAAGACAGAGTTGTGCTACATAAGATAAGCAGTGCTAGGGTGAGTTAGGTCCATACTTGAGATTATACTTGAACATCTAATACCAGGGTTCCTGTCTCTCATCTTTGCTGTGGCAGAGGAAGTGTTACAATAGAAAAGTTTGGAGCCTGAGCAGTATGTGAAGTGCCTCCCAGAACATCTTCCTCTTGGCACTTCACCAAATGTATGTATTCCTGCCTTACTCAGCATGTTTTTCACAATCCTGTTAAAATACCCAGCTCTTCTACTGATGCAGAATAAAACTTTCATTAACTGCGAGCTTTAGGAACTTACAGAAAAATTATTACTGGTTTTGAAAGTGTGCTTGAAGGTCAGTATCATTAAAACAAATTTTCTACACGATACTCAGAGGTATTTGTCTTCAACAGGGGCCATTTCTGCACTGTATTTCAAACTCAACCGTTTGGTGATAACTCTCTTTACACAAAATCACAACATATATTTTTAGTAGCAACAGAAGGAAGAATTTTTCCTATGCAAAAAACCCCTCAAACCTCTTTTTGCTTAGTATTTGCAAAATTAGCACCTTGAGCTAGTCTGTAAGTCTGAAAACCTTAGCTTAAGAGCAATACTCTGAAAACTACAAACTTCTAGAAAGGGGAGAAATCGTTACAGATTCAGCCTAACGATCTGTTCTGAAACAGATTCTGAAAAACCTCTTTCAACAATCAGTACTGAAATATCTTTACTGTGAGAGATCAGAGTAAACAACAGAATCAAAGCGTGAATGGAATTTTTAGTTTGTGGCTGGGCAGGTGCTCCACCCATGAGTCATTTATCCTACACAACACGGGATGCTGATGTTCTAATGCAACTGTCAGGGCTTCTAGAAGGTATGAAAAGTAAAAATAATTAAACAAAAAAAAAAGTTTTCCTGTCAAACTTTTGAGGCTGAATTTTTCACTCTCGGCTGCACATGAGGGAAAAAAAAAATTAAAGGTAAACAGGCACTGTGCTACTTGTGAATAACCCCGAGTACGAGAAGCTCTAAGGAAACAGGTGTGTGGTACCACTCAGAAATAAACACACCACTCC
>JANIJG010008660.1:30547-41660 GCA_024611175.1 Megaceryle torquata
CTTGTGAATAACCCCGAGTACGAGAAGCTCTAAGGAAACAGGTGTGTGGTACCACTCAGAAATAAACACACCACTCCTGTGCTCATGCAATGAATAAAGAACAGAACTCTGTACTATGATTAATCCCCACAACTTGAATATACCCATGCAAATAAATGCAAAGGAATTATTTTTATATTTTTTTTAGTATTAATACAATTCTTTCTTTTGTTCATAACTCCTGATTATACCTAAATATGACTTTTTTTATTCCTAAAATTATCACACTAAAGATGCAGAGCAAATTTCTGTGCAAATGTATATGCTGGGGATGCTATACATGGTGCAGGTCAAAAAGAATGGCCCCAAAACTGGGATATGTTTATACACTCAGTATTCATAAGATACTATTTTCCTTCAAGAAAAAGAGTAAATGCACCCAACAAAGCATTCAGGCTTTGGTTTGCACGGGGTTACATTTTAAGCAAGACAATTTTTCTTCAAATGCAGACACTGAAGACAGAGCACGGGCAAAAAAACAAACAAACAAAAAACCAAACCAAAAAAACTATTAAAAAATGTTTCTATGTCCAATTCAAAAAGTAGCAAAGATCTGTGCTCTTTTTTGCTCACTGAAAACTGTCACTATGAGGTCAATGTGAAATGACAGCGCTCTTATAACTGCTTTAGAGATGAAAACTGTCTAAAATGGTAAAAATAAGTGAAATTCAATTTAGAGAAGTGACACATAAGAAAAAGAACTGTGATTATTGTTGACATAAAGGAGGAGGAAGCATCAAATACAGAGGAAGACAGCAGCAGAACAGGGCTGTACAAACATCACCTGCCTGTGAGCTGCCTGCTCTGCCCTTCTGGCTCATGCTGCCAGCACTGAGCAGCATCTGATCGTGTACAGCAGCAGTGAGAGGCACCTAAAACGGTTCAAAGGGTGCAGAAGCCATCCCACAGTCAATCTAGCTTCTAGTTAAGCGAGTCCTGGTCCAGGTAAACCTGGAATGTGTGTGGATACCTCAGCTGGGTACCCACTCTAGTACTAAAGCTCTGAAGGCAAACTGCCTGCAGAACATTTTCTTTCGGTGTACTTCAGCATGAGCACTAAGCAGACAAATCTATTTTCAATTTACTTTCCAAAGCCCATGCCCCACATGAACAGAAAACTGCTCTGTGACTTGGCTGTTGTTTTTTCTTGCATTTGTAGCTCCTATCTGGCAACAATCTTATCCTGCAGCCACACCTCTGAAGACAGGGCAAAAAACCTAGGGAATTATTCTTTTTGTAGATGATGGATTACAACATGCACCACAGCTTAAAGAGCTTACAGATTAGTTCAATAAAATATTAAAATCCTGAAGATCTAAACGCATCTTGAACAGAACTTAAAAAAAAAATGAAAAGGGGTCAGGGCTTTTAAGTCATCAACGGGTTCACTTATCGTTTCTCTCTATCTGCCAACTGGCAAGATGAAAAAACTAAGACTTATCAGTCAGATTTTGCTTAACTCAGTAAGGGCCTTTTCTGACTTTGTTGGTGGGACAGCAAAACACATCTGACAGTGTGTGATTTGGTAAAAACAGGGTACAAGCAACACCTTGGCTGGCTAAATGTATTATCAGTAACAAAATTACTATTAGTTTGCAATAATTTCTAGCCACTCCTGTAACATCATACTGTGCAAACCTTTGTGCTTGCACTGAGCTCTTCTGGCACTCCACACAAGCCAGGCATCTCCGAGGGATCAGAATCATACTTCCTAACTCAAGGCAGGCTGGTCAGTCCCCTATTCTGTCTTCTCACAATTTTCTCCAGTATTTTGACATTTCAAAACCACTACCAGTCATGAAGACAACATGAGAACGGAATCGAAGTCCTTAACTCAAACACAGAGGTGTTAACCACCAACCTCTGAAATGCCAATTTATCAATTCAGTTGCCTTCATACATCAGAGCTATAAAGAGTAAATCAAAAAACAAAGCCAAAGTTCACTGACAAACTCACTGCGTGCAGTCTGGGGTAATAATTTCTCAATTTATTTAAAATAACTTTCTCAAGTTATTTTAATACCTGTATTTCAAATAGCAGCTAAATAAATCCACTTTTTTCTTTCCTACATGGATTAATTTAATATATAGACCTCTGAAATCCAAGTTACATGATGTTTTTCTGCTACTTATGTTGGCATCCCAAAGAAAAATTGCATTTTAGGGAGTGCATTAGCACTAAAGAAGTTCACTATTTGTACAATACCCACCACTTCTATTAGTCACTAATATAAATTATAACATTTACACAGGCTAAAAAAAAAGCTGGCAAAAAGAATTGGTTTTATTAAATAATCACAGCAAGAAGAAAGCACACTGGAATTGGAGTACATTTTCTTTCTGCTTTTTTAGGATTTTTATATTCTTTCAAGGTTAAAAAGGTCAAAACCACTATAAGCAAGCAATAAAAATTTAGAAGAGGTTGAAGGTTACACACTGGTTAGTGGTGAAGCTTCTTCCACTAATATCACTGGTTAACAGTACTGTTATAACCGCAATGTGGAATGCATGGGGCTGCATTTAAAGGAAGTGGTAAGGGTGGGGCAAAAGCAGTAGGTCCCACGATCAAAGCACTAGAGCATTGAATTTTGCTTATAACCCAATCACTGACACCCACACAGCAGCTTCCTGTACTTTAAAAAAAAAAAAAAAAAGAAAAAAAAAAGAAAGAAAAAAAAATCTGTTTCTCTCTTTTTGTAATCAACAACTTTTACCTAGAAACTAGTTAGTGGTGAACTCTGCCTGATTTCAATCTGCATGGAAGAAAAAAATAGTTGTTAATCTGTGAGAACCTACCAAAACCATTTTAACTGACAGGTTTCAGTGTATCGGCTCTTTCAGACTTTTTTCTTCTTGATTACACAAAAGTCCTCCAAAACCCAAGAACTAGCGTAAGAAACACAAAGCGACCAGGAGTTCATTTGTGCTAAACACCACAGGTAATCCTGCGACAGAAGATAAATTGTATTTATAAATCTACAAAACTTAAGCTGTTTTAGGACAGCTTGAGTGCATTGGAATTTAGATCCCTGTCATAGGGCATCTTTGCTTAAGTATGTCAATATACATGACTATTATTTGTGTTAATATAAGGAACTAATATTGTCTTCTTTTCCATTTATCACTGCCCATTACGCAAAGCACAGGCCTGTTTATAACTGGCTAAGTTTTTTGCTGCTTTTTGAGCATTATTCAAGATACAGCATCAATAAATATATAAAACTTTCCACTTCTCTCCAAAGAAACCTTCAAGTTCTCCAGTACTACCTGGGGAACATCAAATTACTTCAGTCAAGCCCCAGGGGAGCTGTACGAAGCTTCATGTCCATTAGGAACTTCATAGACTAGGACCCAACCCATTCCTGAAGAGAAAGAACATGCACTCACACCCTTGGGGATTTTTGTTACAACAGCCTAGTCAGAAATGCTAAAGGGCTGTTTCTTAGCTGATCTTCCTCTACCTAAAAAGGGAATCTTAGAGCAGGTAAGGGACAGAGATGCATGTAACAGATGTCAGGATTTTGATGTACGCTGGTGTCCAGGCTCGCTGCTTCTTAAACATCTTCTCCTTGTCATTCTCTGCTTTCATTCACTGATTTGTTAGCCTTTATCCAATTCCCTTTAAAGATTCTGCACTTTAGTTATATTGAAAAAAAACACAACAGAGCATTTAACCAGAAAACCCAACACATGAAAATTCTCTTGGACCAAGCAAGGATCCGTTTAAAGATTGTAACATCTAAAAGACTTTGAAAGACTGCAGTTCAAAAAGGAGTGAGAAAGAAGGAAAATTACTTATGAAGAACAGAACAAGCCTAAGATACAACTTTAAGGAAATAATCTCATGATTGTCATCCCCTCTCTTAACCTTCGTTTTCAAGAAGGGGAAGATATGGATCTCAAGGGTGTCTAATCCATGCTGCAGTAAGCATTTGCCTATCCCAGACAGTAACAACCACAGACAGCTGCTAATACAGTCACCAGATCCCTGCTGCCTCTCAGTGTCCTTTGAAAAAACCCAAACCAAACACCAAGTAAAACCAACCAAACCAAACCAACCAAAACAACCAATCAGGCAAATCAAAGCAATCAACCAATCTTCACTTTACGAGCAGCCAGCAAACAGGTCAGGATGCAGAAGGCCAGACAATGACAACCCACTGCAATCCTGCTGCTGACAAAGCACGGGGTGAAGACTCTCCCAAACCTTCCTAGGAGAGCAGCTAATCTGAGCTACAGATTCCTTTTACAGGTTTTTCAAGGTACATCTGAAGGCCTTCTGATCGGATCTCCACTAAACGGAAGCTATGTTCTGAAGTCTTTATCTGTCCCCATGTCCAGTTCCAGAGACTTCCTCTGCCTTTGTCTTTGTGAGGAAGCAAGACATGACACACAACTCACTCAGCTGGACATAAGACACATGGGCAAGGTAGGAACTGTGGCACACTTGGGTCACACCCTGATGGTCCAGGACACCCTGCAATACCTCGATGGATTGATCAGACTGTGCTTGCACGTCCTGCAACTCCTAAAAACTCTGCATATAGGAAAACACTAAACTGAGAACAATCCCTGGAGGATTTTGCTGGTTTCCCCTATCAACAACTCCCTGGAAAATCAGACAGCTTTCAACACTCTGCAAAAATACTCATTAGAATTTTCTGCTTGACTGTAGAGTGTTGAGGAGAAGTAAAGCTTTCTATTAGATCTTCACTGCACCTGCCTAACCAAATGCAAGCAAACCACACAAGTCCTTTTCAATATTAAAATTCCCCCCCCAACAGAAAGAACAGTTTTACTGAAAAGAGTACAAACTGGGAACAGAAAAGCAAAAAAAAGGTCTGGTAATAACTAGCATTTATCCATCCTTCAGCAAGATCTTTATCACCTACTTGTTTTTTAATTAAACAGACCAATGAGAAAGGTAAGAAACAACGGAAGTTTCTTGTCTGTTGTTTGTTTTCTGAGCAGTGTTCCCATTTCTAACAGCCACTTGTACGCCTGTATCTCTTGCTACCATCACAGTATATTACTATATAATTTCTCATGCTTCAAGTAACCACTGAAGATTGCCTTAGTTGTGGAAGGAAGGGAGGAGTATAACTGCATAAGCACATGAGGCCCATTTGCTTTAAAAAAAAAAAAACACAAACCCTGCTTTGTTTCCTCCTTAGTCTATTTTACCATAACAACATTTGCTCTTGGTAGAGCAGTGGAACCTCACAAATATTGTCCCCCAAGAAGAGGGGAAGGTATAGATTTAAACACATTTTTTTAAAGGCTGAGTGCACACATCTAAATTCAAACCAAATTATTAAAGCTAAATCATCTGCAAAATTCTTCAGTATGTACAAAAGAAGGAATGAAGAGACATAAATGCAGAAAACCCCCACGTGGGTGAGTCAATCCTCTGGGATGGATTCCTCATCTTTGCTGCTGCTATGACACTGCATTTGCTAGGAATAATTGTGTTTTGAACAAAAGAAAACACACAGAAGAGATAATATAGGTACATTCAGTATTTGTTTGACTCATTCAACTTTATATAGGCCCTTGAAAAACTGAATTATTTTATGTAGACATTTCTTAACAAGATGGCCATTTAAATACTTTCCTTGAAAATCAAATAGAGAAAGAAAAATAACATCATTCACAATGGCAAACAAGATTACCTTCAGCTTTTATATCCCTGCTTTTATTCATTTGTGTCCTATTAGTTGATATGTGTCAACATTATATATTATGTTGGGGTTTGTTAATTACTAAAGGCTCTCTAGTACCTCAACAGTAGAGGATATTTACACAAAGCAAGTATGGAACAGACTGGTGCAAGAACTTTCCCACAATCCTAGAGCATTTCCTGACAAATCTTCACCCATACTCACCCACACAGCACCTCAGCACTTCATTTCAGGGTTTTACTGTGCATCATCACCTCCTGAGCAATAAAATCTTAGTATCAGGAACAAAGTAATGCTGCTGCAATGGCCTGCTTTTAACTTTACTGGATGAATATTTTCCAAACCTTGGATCAATCTATGGGATAGTTAATGGCAACTTTGGGATACCCCAGTAATAGAAAACACTTTTTACCTTCTCCTAGGAGGTAGTTCTAGCACAACTGCTTTCCAAAACCAGCCAGATCAACAATACCTGTTATAACCAGGATGGGTGCAAGGTGCCTGCTTTGCTCCAAGATGCGACAGCACAAAGGCAGACAATCCACACAGATATGGAGGCATTAATAATGGAACTGTTTTCTCTGTATCATGTTTCCTAACAGTGTCAGTGGATACATGAGCATAGTAGATGCTGACCCGTGTGTTTGGTGCAAAATTATGTACCTGGTCATAAGCAGAACCAAGCTTTTTTTTTGTTGTTGTTTGTTTGAGCCAACTAGGTGATACTATTAACTGAATAATACCACTGTTGGTAAAAGGAGACTTGAAATCAACAGCTCGAAGTGGCTTCAGGTCTTAAAACAGTTTCACTGGTATCTGAATATTTTGAAAATCAATTCTAGGAAGGACAAACAAGTAGAAGTTGAATCATCATTAAAAGAGATCTTATTTTCAATTCAGGAGATCCACACATCTCTAAGAATCTCCAGACATAATGAACTCAAAGTAGGAATGAACCATCTATTCAGAAAGTGTTTTCTATTTAATGCAGCAACGTGTGAATGCAAGAATGAATGTACCTGGACAGATCAGGACAAGCCTGTTCACTGGGCTTGTCAGTATTTAGTGGCAGACACCCCAGAAGAACATCAAAATGAGGGAAAGACACAGCCATGCTTCAGAGTACCCTGCAGACTTCCAGCAACACAGGAGCCAGAGAGAGTACTTTGGCTTTTGGTAGACCTTGTTGCCCCTGTTAGATTAATCTTCTTTCATCTAGTTCTTTTTTAAGCCCATTCAAACTTTTTTTTGCATTCAGCATATTCTTCAGAAAAAAAATTTACTAATTTTAGAGTATTGTAGAAAAACAACCTCCTTTGTTTATTCTGAATGTGCCATTTACTAATCTCATTTGTTGCCTACTTGGAGAAGATAGATTCCCCCCTCCCATTTTTCCCTGCCACAAGTGATCTTACAGAGCTGTCACACCACTCCCTAATCATCTGTTTTCCAGTCTGAAGAGCTCCAGTCTGGTTTACTGACAATTTCTACTGGTTTACTGATAATGTCATACCTTCCTCAATGATTGAAATGCAAGATAATGAGATAAAAGACTGTCAACTTGTCCTTATTTCCAAAAGTATACAGAAAATTGGGGCAACTGGCTGTTAAAAAAAGACAACCTCCTTACCACTGGGTGGCTTGGGGCGTGGAGGGACATTTTTCTTCGGTGGTAACGCTGGTGTGTCCAATTTGCTTTTGAAAGGGTCATCTGAGAATCCCACCCCTCCAAAAGAGGAGGCAAAGGGGTCTGAAGCTACTGACTACATGAGACAAAAGAAAAGACGAATGTAAGCACATAACAGAGTATCTGTTGTTTCATGAAAGCTACAAGTTAACTCAAAAGCATTAACTTCAAAACATGAGGACAGATTCACAGAACTGGGTCAGTGGTGTAAAAGGCTAATGCTTGCTGACAGAGGTTCTAGGATCTCATTAACATTCAAAAGCATTTATGCTCTTAATCACAGAAGTCCTTCTGGAACTTTTAGTCCTAGCAAAAAGCTGACGAGAAAAATAAAAGGAAGTAAAACTCTACTTTTTACTATTTGGCAATGAACGGTCATACTACGGTCTGACTGTCACTCTGACAACAGAACTGTGACAGAAACTGGAAAAAATATGGCAGATTGCAGAAGGGATAGGTTTATTTCCAAGCTTTTCTTAAGTTACACACAGCTATTTGTCTTCTCTGTAAAAGCTCAGGGAAAATTCCTAAAACATATGTTTAATGTTTCCTATATTCATCTGGTTCTTGTTGAAGGCCTCTCCTATTGAGGACAAAAGGCACAAAAAATTATACCACTCAGGGAAATTTAGCATTGTGAAATGAAGAAAGAGGAACTTTGTAGGCAAAGCTAAAGCTTGAAGTCCAACCTTCACTACAACTTTAACTCAAGGCAAACACATCAATATTTGTAAAGACTGTTGCCACCTAGTGGGGAGCTAAAGCTGCACAAAAACCCAGTAAGAAAACTTAAAAAAAAAAAAAAAAAGAAAAAGAAAAAAGAAGTTTAACTAGTCCAAGTGATTTAATAATCTGTTTTCTTGTCAACACTCTACAATGTTCAAGTGTTATTGTGGAACTAAATGTATAAAGTTGGGCAACTGATGTCAACTGATGTTAACATTTGTAAATTCCAAACTCCATCACCTCAGAAAAGCTAAGACTGGAACTGATCCAGATCCTGATCCAGGGGGTAAGGACCTGGTTCTCTCTGAAATACTCTATATGCTCATTTTATACTAAGAAACCAAGGAAACAGCAATTCTGTTGAGAGCTATGAAACATCAGCACACCACAGTTTCCACCTTCCTCTGGTTCTCGGTACTCATGGAGAAGTTTAAGAACAGGTGGGGACACTAGGAGAGGTGAAATATCCCAGAGGCAGATTTCAGGACGTAGAAGGTTGGATGCTAAAATATATTAATATCTAGACCAACTACTTTTTCTTACAAGTAAAAATTAGAAGTTATTTCTTTGGTTCCACTGGTATTTGTGAGAAGTTAATTTATCCCTGCTCAGTCTACCAGTCTTGGTAAGACTTGGACTTATCTGAGATGGATGGAAAATGCTTTGCTAAATAACTGGTGAGACTGATGGGAAAAAAAAAACCAAACACACAAACAAAAAAACCCAACAAAAAAAGGAATATAAGTAGGTTGTCAGCTGAAAAGTTACAGTCATATCACACCCTCAAAAAAAGTCAGTATCTGTACAGGTTTTGAAAAGGACAGTTGCTTTCCTTGTAACCTTTACCTTTGACATCTGACTGAAGTCTGCAAATCCCTCTCCACTACTGAAAGCACCACTTCCAAATGGGTCCAGTGTTCCAAACGGATCTGAAACAGATACAGCAAAAAAAAAACCCCACCACATTATTTAAAATAGTATTTAAGATTTAATGAAGAACGTTTGGTGCCAATTAAATACAAAACTAGGCAGGTGATTAAAAAACACTTGCATTTTGACCTGGCATGAGATGTTACAAGAGATTTCCATAGGTTCTTTACCAGTTGTTTGGAGGAAAAAAAAAAAAAAAAAAGAAAGAAAAGAAAAAAGTATATAGTGTCCACAAAGATTTAATCTTCATAATCCACGATACGATCACAACGATATTTGCCAGCAGTTCACAGTACACTTTATTCTCAGCTTTTACATTTGTTTCTTCTTTCATAAAAAGATCCCTCCTTATTCATTGTCATGAGAAATTATTTTTCTTCTTACCTGGACCTTTTGAAGGGATACTGGAAGACGTAAAAGGATCACTGCTTTCAAAAGGGTCAGGCTAAATAAGAACAGATATACACAATTATTGCTCTGATGTACTGGGCATTTGTCTTTTTATGCATTTATGCTTTAAGACAAGCTATTTCCAGTTTCAGACAACACTGTTCAGAGGACATACAGGAGGAGAAAATCAACTGATTGTATGAAATTGGTGTTATTTATGCAGCTGGCTATTGATGAAATCCATACCTACCCCAAAACAACCACACACATACACTTAAGGACAGCTTAAGAACTGTGACTCTACATTTGACAAATGTGTTCTGAACAGTCCTTGCACTGTGTTGGCTCAGTAATCCTTTAGCCAGAGCAGTTCCTCACTACGTGACTGCACAAACAGAAACAGCAATGGAATGGAGGGGATGGTGGGAGTGAGTGGGTGCTGGCTGCTTGAAATTCCCAACAGAGAAAAAAACCAATAGCCACCTAACTGCACCTTCACAGTGAATACACATCAGTGTCATGGAACTGGAAAGAACAAACTGTTGATTGTCTTAACAATCCATACTTAAAATTTTAAGGATAAAATTAATGATATTTCATCAGTTAGGAGAATAGTATTTAGTGATATTCCGTTCCTTTGAGCTTTCAGACAGTAAGTTTGTCAATAGTAAATAAATCTATTACATGAAGGTTTAAGAATTACTGACCTTTGAGGGTAAAGCTGGGGGTTTTGTGAATGGATCCGAGGTAAATGGGTCACTCTTCACCTGTTTCTTGAAGAAATCCTCAGGGGCAGAACTACGAAATGGGTCACTTTCCTTAAATGGATCACCTCCAAATGGATCTGGAAGAAGCAGGAAAATGAAAACAGAATGTAGCACCTGTGTCCATATGGACCATTCTGTATTTGACCTCATACTCACGGATGTTAATCTTTGGTAAATCTGATAAAGTGCCAGATATCTCTCTAAACAGGGTATTAACTAAGTTTGAACAGGCAAATGTTTATGTTAAGGTTATGTACTTAATAAAGAGTTACAGGCATGTTATTAACACATTGATCCTGGATGCACACCCCGTCAGGTTTCTATGTTCCCACATGCAAAGTAAAAGTCTGAAGCCAGGGAAACCTTGGAAATCTTTGTGTTTGGCTACAAATTGTTTATCTTGCATCTGTCCTGTCATCGAAAGAGCTATTACCTGCTGGAGCAGGTGGTTGTTCTGCAAAAGGATCATGCTGGAATGGGTCACCTATGCAGAATAGAAAAATCATTTGTTTTATCCACTATTTAGCAAGAAGAGAAAAGTTTGTGAAAATAGCATTAACTCAACAACTGGTCTTTAAGGTCTCGGGTAAGCTGTTGGTCACTTACTGCCTTTGAAAGGGTCTGCTCCCTTAAATGGATCCGATTTGAAAGGGTCTTCTGACTGGAATGGGTCTGTATGCAGCTCTTGTGTATTATTGGTAAACATCAAGGCTTTATTCTTAAATGGATCATCCTAAAATTTAAGAGGAGAAACATTACAGCAACTTAACCACGATTAAAATGCTCAGTTACCCATTTAGCAGAAATTCTACTGTATCTTGATTCCTGTTTAATCATCTTAAAAATTACTTCCTGAAGAACTTTCTGAATAAATGGCTTCTAAGCAGAAGTAG
>JANIJG010008660.1:47944-61462 GCA_024611175.1 Megaceryle torquata
AAAGAGAGCTGTTTCTCCTTTGTTTTTCCACGTAGCCCACATACTGTAGTATGACAACAGGACAAGTAAAAGGGGTTGGGTGGGTTGGTTGGTTGGTTTTAATGTTACGGTCACAATTTTGGCTGGATAATCTGACTTCCCAGAACAGTAAGTTATAAAAATACAGCTACTGGGGATTTCTTACCATATATGTGCCAGGAGATTCTGAGACAGACCTGAGTGCATAAAAATGTCCTTTACTTCTTGGCCACTCACAAAACCATCCATGTCTGTGTCTGTTTTTAAGAAAATTTCATCGTATCGCACTTTTTCAGACATCGGCACGACCCAATTCACAGATGGCTGTAAACCAAAGGTTTATATTTCAAAAGATAAACAGTCTTTATCAAGATACTGGGTATATACGACATTATTCAGAGTCAGATGTGCTGAACATCTTGCACAATCAGATCTGCTTGATAAATAGCTATTTCCCCTTTTCCCACAAATGTTTTAGCTTAATAATTTTTACCTGAGTCACGAATACTGATAAGCAGCTAATCATCAGTTGAAATGCATTAATTCTTTTGAAATATGGACTCAAGTAGTCCTACTAAGTCCTCGTGCTAATAACGTGGGAGCTTTAGAAGGCAGATTAATGATTTCTTTCGTAATAAAGCAGATACGCGAGTAAAACTTTTCTGTGGTTTCATTTTCTATGAAAAGTGAAAACTCCCCATAAAATTTGCTACCTCTGACTAAAATTCACCTGCTCTTCTGCTGTTCTTCCAAGTCTTACCATTCTCACTTCGTTCCTTTCACACAACCACCCAACAACAAACACATATTCAGAAAAGTTCTCACATGAGGCAGAAATCAAAAAGCAGGTTTATTTTTTCCTGCAGTTTACTGATATTAAAAAAAAAAAAAAAAATCAAGAAAAATAACAGGGGGGGAATGAAAACCAGATATGTACCTGTGTTTGTTTGATGCTGTGCTTGGGAGACAGGCTGCCCGTGCTGTTCAGACTGTTGACACTACCATGTGATGGGGTTGAGCGGAGGCTGTCTTTTGGTGGAGGACTTGCAGGGAGAACAGGAACTGCACCAGGAAAGACAGGAGTCTTCTTTCTTTTAGAGGGTGGTATGAGAGAAGGGGGTAATAGTGAAGGAACTGGCTCTTTCTCAAGAGCTCTATAAACCAAATGCATGGCCTGTGAAGGCAAAAAGGTCAGATAACATTAACAATTAGAATGAAAAGCAACAAGATTTTCCAGTGTCAGTCACTTACATAGTAGTAAAACAAAAGCAGTAAGATTAGAGATGTAAGCCAGAGCAGATCATTTTGAATGTAATTCCAAAATGTTTAATCTTGATGGCACGGACAAGAGTCAGTAGATGGATTTAAGAAAGATCATTTAATAGCTCCATGTGAACAATCTGAGATTAGAACAGTCGACTGTAGCAGAGAAAGCCGTAAAGCTCTTGAGAAAAATCTGAGCCATTTGCTCTGGCAGACACACTGTGAATTGAGAATTTCAAGCAACCTACCACAGCAAATTCATCCTTGTCCAGATGACCATCTTTATCAATATCACTGAGATCCCAGACCTACAGCAATTATGATAAAAACAATCATTTAGAGAACAGGTTACATTTTGTGCCTTTGATGTCATCACATTAAGAGTGCTCTCTAAAGACTCCCAACAGATTTCTGCTAAGATCATACTGGTTATATTAGGCCAGCTAAACATCCTCTGCTGAAAGAGACTGGCTTAGAACTTTCTGGCAACATGACTCAACACTGGCTCTAACCAATGCTGGCTTCAACACAGGCAAGTCTTTCATCTTTCCATGTTGCAATCAAGGCGTCATCAAGCTAACTAAAACCATCCAAAGGTGGCTTTTAGAATTGTCCAGAGGATGTGGGGAGGCAGATTGTCCAAATTTGGTTTATAAGAGTCACCCTATCTTAGAAAAGTCAATACATTGCTAATTTGCATTTCATTCCTAAAAACTAAACTAGTTTTCATTTTAAGTCAAGATAGTATGTCCACTGCCCAAAACTGTCTGTAGGAGAGAATGTAAGCATCTATTAACTTTAGTTCATTAGGTCAAGTACAGTGAAGAAAGCTTGCAGAAGATTCTAAGAGGATACACACTTGGTGTACTCCAACACTCAGCCATCAGCTAGCACTGTTTAATTACCAATGTAACCTGGAGACAGCACAGTAAAGCAGACAGAAAGCTAAGACTGAGGCTCAACCATCTGAACTTTACTCCCAGCTTTATCACTGGACCCCTGTACAAATTTAAGCTCTTTGATTAGTCCTTGGCCCATTTCCTCAGTCCCTTATCTTGTTTGTGAAACTTTTTGGGAAGAGAAAGAAAAAAAAAAAAAAGGAAGAAAAACAACAACAACAAAAAAAAAGATTCCTGAACTTCTGTTATGACCATAACAAGATAAAGTACAAAGCCTTTCAAGACCGAGTACTTCTCAACATTCACGTACAGAATTAAAACAAGTCATACTTAGATTTTGTAGATAATACAGAGAAAGAGGCAGTTCTTCCTGAAGAGGTGAAAGTATATCATGCAGATACAGCTGTTACCTAAAATATCTTCATTCTCAGTCATAGCAACACGTAAAACATTAAAGAATAACTATTTTAAATGGAAACAGTAAAATCCTTCAAGGTTTGCTTCCCTTGCAAATATGCAGTGGATGCGCTGAACTCAGAAGTATTTATAAATATACATGAAAAAAAAAATACTTGACAATTTGACAGCTACAATAAACTAGAATGTTTTAAAGTGTTCTCTTGTACAAACAGTGAATAGATTTAATGGTACGTCTAATAACTCGTATTTGGAAAAGTGACAAAACAGTGGAATATAATGTTATAAAAGCTACTTTGGTTTAGGAGAGATTGGGTTTAACAACTAAAAATTTCCAGCTCTTAAAATGAATACAGAGATAATGAAGCCAATCTACTCTAGGGCCCAAATTACTCCTATTATTCTTATTTCTAAGTGGATGACTTCAGAGCTTACTTAATGTTCTTGCTTTATAGCATGCAAAAATCTCAGCCAAAACCTGATTTATGTTGATAAGTTACATTTAAATATTTAACATTGCAACTAGGAGAAGCTAAATAGAGAATAGCTGGTTCTAAACAGCATACTTACCCTTCCTAGGATATCAAGAGGTAGCTTTGAATTCATCAGTACTGGTTTTACTTTGTCTCCTGAAAGTAAACCATTTACTGGCAAAAGGCTTTCAAAAATACCATCAAACTTTGCTTTTTCTTCCACCTAGTTGGTAAGAAATAGCCTGAATAAGTAAAAAAGTGTGCCTGTGTGAGTGTTGAAAATGAGAACTTGCAAGAAATTAAGACTGGTCAGTATTCATTCTAACTTTCCAAGCTTTCTGGCAAATGCCACCATGCTGCATTTAAACACAAACCCCATGGCCCATGAAGCTTAATTTAGGAGCTTAATTTCAATGCTAAGGTTACAATAGCTAAAAGCACGCAAGATGTGCTTCTGTGGTGTTCTGAAAGGACAATGCAAACACCACTGACCAGATTTTAAACAAACTTTGACAAACTCTGTAGACCTAAAAACTACTCTTCCCAAATAATTTGTTCCCACTCTAAAATAATCAAATCAAATCAGCATTAGATGTTATTTTATTAAAATTCTACCTTTTGAATAATGTTTGCATTTAACTAACTACAAATATCCACATGTATGTATCAAAAGTTCCTTTCTCCCAGTGATATATATTGTGTGTATCACTGAATACTAATTAGGACATATGAACTCAAGCTTTAAATTAATACTTTAGAATGGATTTGGCAAAATGCTTTGCTGTTCTCAGTGGGGTTCCTTTATACAAACATGAAAGTGCCTACTATTAGGATTCTGGAAGAAATCCAGACAGAAGATTAAAATTCATTGTGTCTTAAAAACATCGCACCAGGGGTTGTCAAAGGCTTGTTTAATACTGATTTTAAATATAAATCTAGAGCTCAATATTCTCCATTGTGCACAAGTCTGTCATGGGTAAGAGAGGACTTCTGAAATGGGAAATCCATCTGACACAAAATTCTCTCACTGGGAAAATTACAGACAAGGAAAATATTTACTTTTTAATAATGGATGGAATGTGTTGTCTTTTACACTTACCCTAACAGCCCAGTGAGTCTCTGTTGAAGGTGGTGTGATCAGCAAAGGACTGCTAGAATCATGCTAAAAATTAAAGATTTTTTTATTTATATGCATACATATAAAAATACACACACTTCTGTCTCTAATGCTTACTAATTGCTTTAAGGGATGGTTACAGACATAAAGCTTAACTACACTGAAGACAAGAAAAAAAGCTGTACATGTACCTAACACAATATAAATCATACTGATTTATATTATCAGAGTGCTTCCCTAAGGACATTAGGGACCCAAACCCAGAACTAAAGCTGAAGGAGGTTCCACAGCAGCTGCTGCAGGCACAGCTGCAGTCACATCCTCTACTACACTCTCCTGTTGACCCAGCCCAAAAATAATCTTTTTTTTTTCTTTCATAAATTTAGACTTCAGTCACATCAGCTTCCTGAACAAGCTGAGCGTAGTTAAACTTGCACCAGTTTTGCAGTCCAGGAAGGGACTGGTGTGCATCACTCAGGGGCAGGACTATGGCAGCCATGACTGCAGTTCTCTTGAGAAGAGTTTGACAGCAGCCTGAAGTCTCAGAACCATGACATATGTGAAACAGAAGATTATTCCAGCATTCCAACTGAGGCCTTAGTTCTCCTATAACCAATCCATCCATTCAGTACTTACAAATTTAGGAGGTGGCACAGTCAAGTTCAGACTGCTCAGGTTAACGTCGTGGCCGTTCTGTGCACACGCCACAAGGCGCAACGCGACATAGAAACCCTAGCAACAAAAGTATTTTCTATTAAAAAATAACAAAGCAACCCATCTAAATCAGTCCCAAATAACCCATTTCTGATTTTGACTAACCCTGTCTATGTGCAACTCAATCAAGTCTGGAAACAACAGATGCACAGCCCCATTTAATTTACTGCATAGTGACAACCAACCCACTGCTCTTAAAGATGGTTCAGGAAAAACTTTACAGTAACAAGGAACAAAGAGCAGAAAACTTCCAAGCAAGGTTTTAAGAAGGACTCTCCATAATTAAATAAATTTCAACATAAAAAAAAAAAAAGTTAAAAAATACATCTCAGTATCTACAAGGAACTTGGCATTTGATATTCCAAGCATTTTTAGTAATGCTAGTTGCATTTTTTTCATGCAACATTTTTTCATATGAGTTCCCAAATAAATCTTAAAATCATAGTTTGCACTTGTGAAAGACTGAAGGACTACCTATATATCACAAACACTGATTATTTACAAAACAGAAGAAACACAGAAAATTAGATCCAAACCTCTCCAGCAGCCTGAGTAATATACTTGGATTTAAGCAGTGCTAGGAAAAAAAGATTCATCTTGTAAACAAAAGCTTTAAAAAAAAATAAAGTTAAGAAGAACTACTAATGATAGTAAGGGTTTTCTGGAGACAAGGCTGATCTGTGGAAGGTAACTTAAGAAGCCTACAGATACATTAAATTTACCTGTTTGTCCAAGTATCCTTTACCCTCTGGGTCAGCCAAATCCCATATCTGTAGGAATAAAATCATAATGGCTTTTATTTTGTAAAATAAAACTTAATTCAGCTCAATAGTTCACACTGTACGTCTTCTGGAACTGCTTGATGCAGCTTTCATATTAAGACATAGCGTTATTTGATTCTCAAGTTAACAACAAAACCATTACACGAAAGACATTTTTTCCTTGTAGACTCTTATGAAACTCACACCACCACCTTGGAGCTATCACCGACCTGTGGTCAACCTGACGCTCTATGAATCTGATTTGCATTTCACCCAAATCCCTTTTCGCAACCCCCTTCCGCTCAATGTTAGCTGCACTTTAGCAAGTGCATTATCTGATTCCTTCAACTTACTTTTCCAAGAATAATATCAGAGAGGCCAGATTTTTTAAGAAACAGTGCAGCTTCACTTGCCCCAACTCTGCCCGTATATGTTGGATCTACCTGAAAGATAAAAATGCACATTCAACTGAAGAATGTCTGTCAAGAAAGCAGAGATAAGAAAAGAAATATCTCATCTCTATGTCAAGAGGAGTTACATAGAGAGAGAATCTGCAGGAGCTGAGCACTGCAATGGAGAAATGAAAGAGTGAGAAATCTTGGGGAAGAGGAAACGAAAGTTTATTTTATGTATAAATTAATTTTTAAGAACCTACCTGTTTGTAATAAGTTTCATATAATGGATTCCCAGTAGAAAACTGAAAAACAAGAGAGGCATTAAGAAAACAAAGAATGAACTGCAATTACAGATGGTCCACCCTTAGGGACCACCAGGAAAAAAAAAAACCAAAGTGTATAGCACTTTGTGTATTACTCCTATCAAAACCAGAAACTGGTATGCTAATCTGTGTTCCAAACTGGAATTGTGACATCTAAGTGTAGATAACAGAGATGGCCCAAAACTTACAGCCAACAGGCTGCTGTCACCTCTTAAAATTTCTTATTCACCAGCATTCATACTGACAGTCACACTTCTAATTAATAGCATTACATTGTAGGTAATAAGGTCTCGTAGACCAGCTTTGACCTATTTGTCAAGGTATTTCAGATCACAGTTTGACAATTTCTGCTATCAGAGGTGGAGTCTTCAACGTAACGCTGACCTGACTACCTCCTGCAATGTGGGGATACTTATGGAAGAGTTTCAGCAGACAGTTATATCCACACACAGGCAGTGCCCTGGTATCAAACTCTGCCTGTGTTTATGCATTTTCAGGACTAGGATCTGAAACTGAAACACAGTGGAAAAAAACCCCAAAAAACAACAAAACAACCAAAACCAAACAAAGAAAAAAGAATGAATAGTTAATTAACAAATGTCACAATTCCTTGGCAACTTTCTTTGAGGATTTCAACTTGGTGTTATCAGCACATTACACAAAAGCAGCAGACACAAAGGTAGGCCCTGCCTTTTCAGAATACCAAACAAGCAGATTCCTCTTCCCTCTTGCTGACATTCTGAGAAGTGCCAGAAGAGGCAGGAGCCCCAACACGCATCTTCTCATCTGCCTCCTACAATTGCCATACAAGTCCTCGCCACGGGTGGGTTCGACCTCCGTGCTGTTCTCCCACCTCAATGCCAAGAGCGTGCCAAATCTTAATTTAAGGAGATATCCAAAGTAACTATTTACTAATCAAAAGCAAGTGAACATCCAATGGACAATTGTTCTGCTTGGCTAGAAAGATCATGCATTTTCAGAAGAGCTTCCTAAACATCTTCAGTGTACTTGTATCCATCAACAAAATAGGAACACACTTCACTGGTACACGCTAAAAGTTCTTGCTCTTACAGAAGCTGGACAGAAGCAAGCTGCGACCATAACTCATAGACCTGACTCATCTTTTTGCTGGCTTGTAAGTGATTAGCACACATAAGCATCATGTCCTGTCCAAAGTAGGAAACACATCACTTGGAGAAAAGGTGGAGGTAGGAAACAGTCTGTCCAACTCAGAATGAAATGCAGTATGTTTTAGCCAACTATCACCAAACTATCTACCTCTCGTTTATCAGAAGGCTCAGAGAAGCTGGCCAAAGACCAACTACAAGCTCCTCTAACTCATCTGGTGAGTGTCCTAAAGCACCCAGAGACTGGATACCTACCAAGATAGAGAGCAAACCGCTCCAGCAGCAGTACCGAATGATCTCATCCCATCACCAGGCATTCTTGTCTTCCTCATTTGATGTTGTCAGCCAGGACATACAGCTGCCTTACCTGGCAGAGGTGGCAGGAATCCAGGGTGATGTGCTTAAAATGCTGTCGAGTTTCCTCTACAGCAATATATTCAGCCAAGTGCTGCTGGAAAGCACTTCATCACTCGATTCTCTACTTGCAGAATTTTACAAAGACTACGGCGCTCTGACCGATTTCCCTAAATGACTGCATCACTGTGATGAAGCAGACCAGACAAAATGGGCTCAAGTGATAAAAATAGCAGAGCTGCCTATCTCCCTGTCGCCACACGTGACTGCACCACTGCCATTCAAGAGGATTCTCCCATTTGATGACATCTGCCAATGAAGAACCTACAGGAGGCAGTGTCAATGATGACTATCAGAAAAATATTTTGACGTTTGTAGTTGATGAGTTGTCGAAGGATATAAGTGGTTCAGTCTGACTTACAGTTTAACAACCCTTTGGATTCTGTATCTACTACCCATTCCCCAAAAGCTCATCTCTGACCAAACCTTTACACCATCTCACAGACACTTGAGAATGCTCGGGCCTTTATGTTTGATCTTTAAATTGATTTCTTGCACAAATTTGAAGTTCAAGTCACAAACCTGTGCTCTCGCAGCAGGTCTGGTAACTGTGCTTGTGGTACATGCACGTGGCTACATCTCTATGCCCCTTAGCGTGGGTCTGGGAAAAAGGCTGGCGTAAGCGGCTGCCATCAGAACAATTAAAAAAGTCAGTTCCAAACAGCCCTCTTTCCTGAGGCCATCTCAGGGCCACAAAGAATTCTGGATCAGATGAATTTATTTCCTTGGCGTTCTCCTGTCTCACAATTTTCTTTCAGCCTCTCTTGTCACATCATGTGATGGATGAAAATAGGTACTATGAAAGGGGAAAAAAACCCAAGGTGTCCCACAAAGACGAGAGCCAAGAGAAGGTTGCTGCTGCCCCAGAAAGATTACCTTTGCCCTCACTCTACTTACTGAGAAACATGAGCTCTCTCGAACACTGAGCTACAAAATGATCTGTGCTGGCCCAGTATCTCACAGGTATCACAGGGCGTCAGGGGTTGGAAGGGACCTTGGAGATCTTCAAGTATCTCTAACATAACTCTCCATAACCTCCAGAGGCTGTAGGTTGAACCTGCCTGACCCAGTGGAAATACCACCAATACAGTTATCAATATTCAAGAAAAAGTTATCAAACAACTGAAACTGTACTCAATTTAACCACAAGAACCGATTTTACATGCCTGCTCTTCAACTGTTTTTATGCACAGCCAGTTGAAATCAAGACAACTGAAATGCAAATAGTTTCCATACTTATCCAAATTCTCTTTCATAAAAAAAAAGGAAATTCATGGAACATAACCATAATAAAATTCATTTGTGAGAATAAATGATCGAACACTTTCACATGCTTCAATTATCCATATTGTTTATAGCTCCCCTCATACATTCATATCAATATTCTCATTTTATATCCTTCCGAGGGAACATGCTTCAAAAGTACAGCACATGTAACCCCTCCCATTCCTTTTAATGCCATTTCTGGCCTCCATTAGAGCTAGCACACATCTCTGTAGTAATCATGAAACTGAGGCTATTAAAAAAGGAAGTTTATTAATTTCCAGGGGTATTCTGTTTTCTACCAGGATTATAGCTAGATTTTGACAGTTCCACATAGAAAAAAAAAAGTTTTAAAACTAGAATCATTGAATTAGTTGGAAGATGTCATAATAACTGCTATGATCACAGAACGTGGCCCTTTTTCCCCTCAACACAACACATTATCCAACAGAAAATACTGTTGATGTCATTCTCTCAAACTCTTTCAAGCCCAGAGTTTATTTTACATCTGTATTTTGCACCACACCGTTTGAAAACTTCTGATAACGGTCTGTATGCACATGGATGTCTTCAGATATTCCTGAACACATTCATTTAACTAAACAGATGTTAATCAGGACTGCTATTGCTATTCAGAAGCTAAAAAGCCATGTGCTCTCCTAAGAAAACGCACAGCAAATTACATATTACCCAAGCATCACATAACTCCATTGGAAGATAAATTTTCAGAGTACCATAAATAAAAGTCCATTATTAAACTACCAGTAGCAGTTGTTCTGAATTCCTGACTTGCCCAGCCACAGTGTAGAAAATAAGGCTAATTTCAAGGCATTGGGGGCTGGTGGAGTGATGCTGCTTTTTCTTTTATTTTAAGGAAATAAGTAAACTGTCTTCACAGGAGTATGGGAAGAATAAACGATGATTGCACTGTTCAGGTTTAAATTATTTGGGTGAGAAATTAATCAAAAAAACCCAACCTTGTAATAATTATAACAACAACAACAACAACAAAACCCTAAACAAGGACCCAAAACATTAAACCAGAGCTCGAAACACAGAGACACCTCACCCTCCTGGAGTGAGCCAAACTCCAAGATTCAGGGTCTTCCCCTCCCCTGCAGTAGCCTCATTCTCCTACTGATGGGTGAAAGCTTTTCCATTCCACCTATCGAGCCCTTTACTGGTGTACCTGCACCCATGGCTATGCTGCTCATGCACCTCCCAAATATTAAGCAGAGTCATGACACCCCAACAGCTAAAAGTGGCATTAACCCTACGTTATAAAGAGGCAAACAGGGTGACACGACCGAAAACAAGCTTCCCGCGGGGAGAGGGAGCGCCAGCCCTCCTGCAGCCCAGCTCTGGACCTCAGACCACCGGAGCTCGCCGATCCCCGCAGCTCGAACGCAGGAGCTCGGGAAGGGAAAAGCTTTCAGAAAGCCTCGGTGCTCCTCGGGGGTCAGCTCCGGGGCCTCCGTGAGGGGTGGGCGCCAAGGCCTTTTGTACCCCCCAGAGAAGCGGCCGGAGCCTGTCCCTAAGGCTCAGCCCTGGCCCGACGGCTGGGGACAGCCGGGGACTGCCCTCTCTCCTCGCCCCAGCCCGGGGCCTGCTCAGCCGCCGCGCACCGACCCTCTCCCCCGGCGGGCCGAGCCACCCCCCTGCCGCGGGGAGAGGCAGGGCCTATGCCCCAGCGCCGACCCGGCCCCGGATGCACTCGCCTGCAGGAGGGGGGACCCGCAGCGGGGAGGGCCCGCTCCCCCCTCCCCGAGCGGCTCTCCACCACCGGGGCCAGCGGCCCGCGGCTCCCATCAGCCGCCTGCGACCCCCGCCGTCCCCGACAGGGTCCCGCCGCCAGTGGGCCGGGGCGGGCCGGGCCGGTTACCTGCTGGCTGAGGGGGATGAGCGCCGCCATCTTCCTCCCACTGATTCGGGCAGCGGCCGGGGCGGGGGGAAGGCGGAGCGAACGGCGGCGGGAGGGCGGAGGCCGCCCGGCCGCGCCTGGCACCGCGCGGCCCCGCTGGGCCGGGCCTCGGCGGGCGGGGCCTGTTGGGCCGCTGCTGCCGCCGAGGAGCTGGTCTGGGCGCCTTAAGAGGAGCGTTTGACGCGGGGACAAAGCGGCCGCGGCTTATCTGTCCCCGGCAGCCGTTCCCCACCCCGAGGAGCTGGTGCCGCTCTCGCCGTCCCGTCCTGCCACAGCTCAGCCCCTGCTTCCCGCAGTCTTTCTGCTCCCAGTCGCCGCTCGGTCTCCGTCAGCAGTGACCTACCTACGCTATGGACAAAGTAGGTCTAGGGGAGACTGCAGCTGCCCTCTGTAATTTTCTTCCAGGTAAATGAGTCAGGGCACTGATGGACATTTAGCTGAATGACCTGCATCCAGCTTTCTCCTGGACAAACACACTCATTTTACTTCATCACACTAAACCTCGTCAAAACAGACCTCACCCAGTTAAGCTTTCTCCAGTCTATGATCAAATACTCAGCATCAAGTACAACAAAGTTAAATCCCTGACTGCAACATATGGATACTGAACAGCAGCCTGAAGGAGGCTCAATCGTCGTGGCTGTATAAAAGCCAAATCAAGAATTCAATTAGGAAAAAAAGGGTGACCTTTGAGAGTATTTCAATAGTTTTCAGAGTTCTTCACCCCACGGCGTCATTGGAATTGTCTTACAGGGGACAGCACTTGGACAAATGAGTGAAAGAATTTGACCTCAGTCACCCCACAAGCTCTAGAAACTGGCCAGGCTGAAGTCAAGGCTTCTGCAGATCCTCCCCACCTCCTTACCACACAAAAACTTTGCTCCGCCAGTGGCGGGGCAGCCTAAAGGTAAATGCAAAAGCATCGGCTCTGAAAGTCTGGCTTCAGCTTTGCAAAATTGAATAGTGTTAGTTCTTGGGGGCATGTAGGAAACGCAGAAGAACCTAAGAAAGAGATGAAGGAAGTGACTGAACAAGTTGCAAGAGCGGGTTCCAAGAGAGGTCAGCCAGCATAGGCAGAGCAGACCCCGGTTCATTGTGCCAAACTCACCACCCTATTAGAAAAATAATAAATATTTTAAGACATCTTGCAGGCACTGTACATGTTCATTCCAGATTTCTGAAGGGAGGAAAAAACCCAACTGGCTGAACACATACAAACTTCTAAGGACAGGTTTGTGGATTGACAAACTACTGTCATCACTCAGGTGCCACGCTGAGACAGAGCTGGAACGTCCCATCGGCCGCCGAGCGATGGCAGAACCACCCAGAACAGCCACGGTGCGCTGGCAGCAGCTCTGCAGCCACACTAATCCCCCTCCCCGAGCTCCTTCAGCAGCTTAGCAAAGCTTGAGCCACGCTGGGAAACTTCGCGCATTCAACACCCCGAGCCCTTCATTAAAGGGCCATCGAAAGCTGGTTACGGTATTTCCTCAACGAAAACGAGCGTGAATTTTACTTGTAATATTAAAGCACGACCAGTTCCAACACCTAGTGCTTTACTGCAGCTGGGACTGACATTTTAGCAGGGTCAAGGTATGGTTAATATATAAAAAAAAATAACCTTTCTACAGTGAATTTAACTACATTATGGTATTTTTATTAAAAACAAACATCACAAAATTTAACATTGACTTGTTTTTTAAAATCTCACTTTAATGGAACTGTTAACACCACAGATTCTAATGGGCTGTTAACCATCTACCAAAAATCTCTGTAGAGACATTTAAATAAGAAAAAAAAAGTTAACTTCTTTCAAAAAAACCCCAATTAAACCTCTTCCTTCTCTAGCATTCCTCACAGCTCTGTTCTTTCCAGATTCTTTTTTTCCTAACTTCTTAAACCATTCCTCAAAGTATTTTTCTTCTGTTACCCTTTCCCAGTCTGCTTTATTTCTTCAGGACCCTAATATTAAGATTTCATGTTTATGCAGCTATTGTTTATGAACCTATTGGCTGTTGATCAGATTAGTAAGGAGATTTTTTTTTAAAATGTGGCAATAAATAACAAAAATACAAAAATTTCAAGCTGCCTTCATTTCTCCCCATACTTAATTTCCAGTATTCTGCTAAATTGCACCAGCTCACTTTTTAAATAATAGGGAAAACCAAAACGAAACGCCAAATGCTGATTTTCTCAAGAGTTTTCAGCTTGTTGTCTTGTTTTTAAACACCACTTGTATCATATATTGCACATAGAGTAGTCATATCAAAACCTTTTGTAGAATTTGATGAAGACTTTTCTCACTAAGGGCAGTTCTTAAGAATCGCTGAAGAGGGTCCCTTCCCACCCACCCCACCCCCCCCCCCCCCCCCCCCCCCCACCCCCCCCGCCCCCCCCCCCCCCCCCCCCCCCC
>JANIJG010008661.1:0-12110 GCA_024611175.1 Megaceryle torquata
CAGAAAAAGAAAATATAAATTATAATATATAATATATAATAAATGTAATAAATAATATAATAATTATATAAATAAGGCTTTTGTTGTTTAACTTTCTCCAACTCATCGATCAGGTTTGTAATCTGTAAAAGACCTTTTTATTTAGGAATGTGGAATATCTCTATTTCCCACTGTAGCAGTGCTCAGCATCTTTTTGAAGCTGATGTCTGCAGTTTGTTAGTCCCTCATTTGTTTGTTTTTTCTTAAAAGCCTTACAATGTTAGGCTTCAGCATTAATCATTATATCCATTTGTTAAATATTTTACATCTTGTCTCCTGTTTACAAACAGAATGACTTCTCTAAAACTCTTTTCTGGCATTTGTCATTGTATGAAATTGGAAATCACAGTGCAAACAATAGCAATGTTTGCTTGCTTTTCATACTTTCAGCACAACCTGTTCTTTCATACTAGTGCTCTCGGATGTTCAAATGTACGTGTGTGTCGTTTAGTTCTAGTCCTCTTTTTAATGAATGACCAAATCCTACCTTCAAGTATGGAGAGGAAGTTTGCTGTGTATGAGATACCAGTATACATAATTTTCTCCATAATTTTGAGATGAGTTTAGAAGTAGATTTTAAGTTAAGATAGCTTAAAACTAATTCTGGGAAATTTTAGCTATTTTTACAGCATAAACCAAAAATTTGTCTGCACTATGATTCTTCAGACAATGTACTGGAAAAAGTATGAGATACTACAGCAGTTTTAATTGCTGCAGGACTATGCTTGATCTTGCATCCATGTGCCTGTCAGTATTTCATTGAATTTTTCATCTGTGAATTTGATTATAGGTTCAAGACTTGGAACTGAAATACAATATTTTGTCATTGCATGTATTAAAGGGGCAAAGACAGGCTGAAAATCACTGCATCACTGGGAGAAAACTTTGTCCTTGTTGAAGTCAATGGTAAAACTCCCATTGAATTCACTGGGGCAAGTATTTCACTCCATATATTTGTGTAATAATATAAGTATTGTATGTGTTACTAATAGTGTGTGGGACATAAAAAACAGAAAGCTTTTCAGTATCTATTTGGCTTTTCATTGTTTGTGCTGCAGATTAGTTTTGATTCTCAAGTCCCATAAAGCCAAAATGATATGTAAGTATTTTTCACTTTAAGAATCTGCTTGCAGTCAGACTTGTAAAAGTGCATCCATGTGCCTGTCAGTGTTTAACTGAATTTTTTGTCTTTGAATTTGATTGTAGGTTCAAGACTCCAAAGATGACAGTACCACAATCAGAAGATAAAAATACTGTACTGAGTACATTCTTAATTTGAACATTCCCACCAAAAAGGGTACGTCGTGAGGTTTTCTAGATATTTCATTGGAAAAACTACGTTGTTGTTTCCCTAATATAAAAGAAGGATTATTAGAAGTAGAAATTACTCAGTCTCCTCTGCTTCTACAGAGAGCACATCCCTGTTGGAAGAAAAGAAGCAATTTCCATTTTGTCCAAACAAAATTGATTTGAAGCTTAGCTGACAAGTTCTTACCACAGTTTTTCTTTGTTATGTGGGATAATGCAGGGGACTGGAAAAGGTAGGAGGAGCTTGAGGGTCACATTCATTCAAATGGTCATAGTGATTCACGGAAGTGATACGTTTTCTTTCATATCTTCTGTGTCAGGGCGATCTTTCAGCTGAAGAGGTCAGTGTGGTCTGATATCAAGCATTATCTGTTGATCTGAGCCCTAAAGCATTTGCTTTGCATAATTCTTATCATTCTGCCCCTCTAAAGAATTACACAATGTGCAATACCTTTAAAAGGCCTTATCAGGAATCTTTTGTAGCAAGAATTGTCAAGCCTTAAAATGCAAAAATATAAGTAATTGACAAAATATAAAAATATTCAAGAACTATATAACACTGAAGTATATACAGAGCAAAATAAAAAACAGAATATAAATATGCATTGAATATAGGCAACTTTATAAACATAGTAGCTTTGAACTGGCTACCATGGGTAAACAGCAGGAAAGAGGTGATTGCACAGACTTCATCATGGATTGTGCAATTGCACTGGGGGCCCTAGACGTATACCTCAGTTGCTATCCTGTTCTGACATCCGTTGTCTTCAAATAGTATTTGTTGCTTGCTTAAACCATTCTCCACTGTAGTCACACCTTCAGTTGCAGTATCAATGTACATCAGAGAAAAGCTGCTGCAAATTCTCACAGAATAGCTACAGTGAGGGTCACATGATGTACTGGGTTCTTTGAGTTTCCATATTCACAAATGTGTAAATATATAGTTTGGTCCAATGATTATTTCAGTGAAAATGTTGGTTTGAGGATTTATGTTTTCCTTAACAGTTGTGTCATTTTTAGAACTTCCCCCTAACCTCCATAAAAAAAAAAAAACAAAACCAAAAAACACAACCCCTTCTCTACAGTCCAGAATCTTGGTAAGAGCCTTAACAGATTGGGGAAATATTCTCCTAAATGAAAAATAGGCTTTATAGGATTTCTGTTACAGTTTTAAATTTTCCATGAATACCAATTAATGTTTGTCACATTAGCTATGAACTTCTGAGACTCATTCGGAACTCTGTCTGGACCTGCCTTTGTCCTTGGCTTTGGTGGTTACAATGACACCAGGAAGTTTCCGGACCAAAATGTACTTAATGCGCTGCTACAGGTTTTGAAGTTGCATAAAACTTCAGAGCTTAATGTATTTTGAGGTTGTATAGACTGTCTAGATTTCTCTTAAAAATCCTGCCAGTTTTGTATTTTATATGCCAAACTGTCTCCCTTGGTACCTTTCATCTGTTCTTTTTAAGGAGAATAAAGTTTGTCTCTTGACCAGTACCACATTAAACTTCACATTTATTTACCTTAGAATAAAAGTATTCACATAGATGCCTTGGAAATCACAGGTGTGGAGACAGCCTCATCCTGATGAATTTAATTTCCTTTAGAGTTTTTGTATATACCAAAAACCTAATTAGATATGGAATTGAATTGGAAACCTAACTGCTAAAAGAGGAGTAGGACAGTGCTGTGATACCAGTGGTTCTCTTAAGATCAGTTCATCTCCCAAGGCTTCATGAGCTGGGTTGAAACTGTGTCTCAAAACCTTTGTTTCACTCTGGATAGGAAAAACTCCTATAGAACTAACCACAAGTGATACTTAGTACCATGTAAAGCAGTGGCTGTCCTTTTCTGTGAAAGTAAAAGCAAACTTGGGATGGGCAGATCCAACTCTACATCTTTATCATCAGCTACTTCAGAATTGAAGAAGACTTAGAATCCTTAAGGTTGGAAAAGACCTCTAAGATGATCAAGCTGATCAGTTTACTTATGTATAGGTATAACATATGTATGTTGCAAGTTTAAGAAATTTATAGCTGCTTCTGAAGCATGAATTTATATTACTGTGGGTTTTTGGTTTTGTTTTTTTTCCCCTCATAGAAGATGGTGAAACTTACTGTGTGCTGAGTAAGTCTGTTTGCCCAGATGGACTGAGGCCACATTTCAAGAATGATCTAACACACGATAAAATGGTGAATTGAGAAAAGGATCCTTGCAAGCAAACAGGAAAAGTAAGGATGTATTGATAATTTTCAAGAAAAAAAAAATTTGCAGGCAAGCTTCACAAAGCACAGGTCTACAGAAAATAGACTAAATGGTAATGGTGCTAGTCTATGTGATTTTTCACATTAACCTTTCCTTGGAGTCAATTTTAATAAATGAAGTCAGAGTCATGGTAATTTCAGAGAGTAAATCACTGGAGATAAACAGTAGACTTGATCTAATGATAAAGCAGAATAACTCACAGTTGTTCAATCTGCAGAACAGCACCTTAATACTTGGGAGGCTGTCCCTCCGATTTGGTGAACACATACACTGCAACTATTTGAGCTGACTTACATTAGAAATTGTGCATATCTAGAAACAGCGAATCCTGAATTTATCATGGAGATTGATATGTTGCTATTGCCTGTAGATTATTACCATGCAATTTATGATGCTCTTAACTACATTTATTATCTTCCTTGGCCTTAGTAACCACTAATTTGCATTTTCCATTTTCTGGGTCAGCATTGTAGGTACTGTCTTTTATCATTCGTTTCTTTATTTTTTTCCCCTCTTTGCTTCCTCTTTGCACTGGTTTCAGTCTCAGACTGATAAATAATTTCTATTAATTACAATTCAATATTTCTGTTTTGTCACAATTGGGTATCATGGAGCTAAAAACTACAGACATTGCTCTAAAAAATGGACACATTGATATCGTGACCCTGTCCTTACATATGTGAGTGCATGCTCCTTATTCATGCAGATTATCTTACTAATGCCAGATTTCTTGGGCTATATATTTGCCAGTATTAATTCCAGGAGACAGAATAATGAAAGGAACTGAATTTAAGCACTTAATGTTACTGAAACCTGGGAAGGTTAGAGTTATTGGGTTGGGGTTTTTTGGATAATGGAGAACTTTAGGCAAAAGATTAGGGAGCAGCATTCTGTATATGAAGTAACAATAACTATCTCTGTGCTGCCAACAGCTCTGTAGCAAGTGATCATGAATGCTTGCACATGGCTGTTGTGATTGTTGTGCCTAAATGTCATGATCAGTTACTTTTTCCCCCAGCTAGGGACCCATTTGTCCCCAGCTTTATGGTGTTAATTCTTTTCTATCACATGAAAATCACAGAAAAATGATGGATGTCCAGTGTATTTCTGAGTGCTTCTACGAAACAAGAGATTTTTGTGATGAATTGCACTGCACTGTGACAGTATAGCACAGGCACATATTTGTTGCCCATAATCTACTCCAGCCTGTGACAGAAGAGCAAATCAGAAAGATGGTGACTGGGAGTAGGCGGCTTCCATCATCTCAACTGAAAATCTGGGTAAAGACAGGCAGAAGTCTGCATGAACTGTTTGGATGATAGCATTTTTTTTCCTCACTTTCAGTTGCTAGTGTCTCAGTACCTCATTAATCATCAAGACTACCTACATGCCTTACACATGACTGGAAAGAGATCATCAACCACCTCCAATAAACAGCAGACAAAACCTGGCCACTGCTGTAGGCACATCCAGCCTGCTGCTTCTGTGAGACCTGAGAGAAGTGGAGACAGTAGAAGCAGATCAGCTAAATAGTCACATAAGGCTGTTATAGCCTTTTCTCTTCAGCATAAGCTGCCTTCATCTAACCACGACTGACTATTCTACAGAACTTCTACTGCCAGTGGAGTTAAAAAAGAATAGCTCATCTATTTCTCTTCTGTAGATTGCTTAAAGAGAAGAAAGCAAGTTGTATTTTTATGGAGATTTCAATATGAGCATTGTACCGGAGACATCATTCCACCATTGTTAAAGCATCCTTAAAACATCTTAAAATTAGGGAACAATAATGAGCCAATTAATTATACATTTAAATATGACAGCATTAGTGGTAACTGACATTATTTTGATAGTGTACTAGGTCCTGGAAAACCATAGGACAAAACAGTCACACAGGCTTGAAAATATAAGGGGGTTGAAATATGTAGAAAGAGGAAACTTGGAGGGGGGGTTTTAACTGAGAGGTTAGAAGTGAAGGAATCTTATAAGGAAAGTAAAAAGACATAAGGAGAAAACTATGTTTGGATGACTTAAAGACAATTTTAGAAGTTTTAACTGTATCAGGAATAAAAGTATTTCTGTTAATGGTTTTTGTCTTTTCTAGGAACACAAGGATATGCTGTCAATAATAATGCATAATAGGCAGAAGTCTTCTAGAAATACTATTATTTTCATTTTGGAAAAGCATATTATGTGACTTTACTGTAAAGTCATGCCCAATTATTTTCCACTCCAGCAGTAACTAATGAAGATATTAGATGTCAGCCATTAGAATGTATACTTTAAAGTAAGCATATAGGCATAACTTGCCTCCAAATATTTTTTGTTGTTTTATTTTAAAGCTGCCAGAGGAGGTTTCTGTGCTTTTAGTACTGATTTTAATAAGCCTTCAGATACTTCTGAAGGACTGGAAGCAATCTAGCATTGTGTCAACAAGTGCCTATTGTTTATGTAGACTGTAGCAAGGTTTCAAAAAATTGTTTTGTAACATCTTGAAACCAAACTGAGGAGGTGTGTACTGGGTAAGGTGGGATTAGAGTAGTCGAGAAGATTTGGCTAGACTGCGGTGCTTCAGAGGGTAATGGTCAGTGGTTAGAAGTATAACTGATAGTTGGTTACTAGTGACTTGACTTGGAGCTCAAAACCTGTCCTGAAGCTGTTCAAGGCCTTTATCAACATGCACATCTAAACAGAGGCACTCTTAATAAGTACATGGGTGACAACAAATGGGGAGTAGTGATAGGCTGGAGGGCAGGACTGCTGCTCAGAAGGACTTTGATAAGCTAGAGATGTAGGCTGACAGGATCCCTTTGAAGGTCTACAAAGCTAATATCTTACTCCAGATGTTATATCTGTAGCAAAATCATGTAACAGAACAGACTGGAGACTGACTTGATTAAAAAAAAAAAAAGCCTTGCAGAATGGGAACTAGTAGACAAAATGAAGATGTGTCAGCATATGCCCCTGCAGCTATGAAGGCCTACCTTAACAGAAGCTGTATTAGCAGGAGAGTAGCTAGAAAGTCTAGGGAAGCGATTATTTCTCTATATTGAGCACTCTTAAAACTGCATCTGGGCTACTGTGTCCAGTCCTGGGATGCTGAAGTAGAAGAAGAAACATGGGCAAACTGGAAAGAGGCTGGAGGAAAGCTGGCAAGATGGTTAAGAGTCTGAAGCACCTGATATGAGAGAGTTAGGTTTCTTCAGCCTTAGGAAGAGAGAGTTACAGGGTGATCATGTTGCTGTCTCCAACTACCTAAATAGGTACATCTTTGAGAAAATGGAGCTTCTTTGAGATGAACAGTTGAAGATTGAGGGAGATAAAGTGCAACAATGGAAATTTCATAGAGATAGAAATAGGGGCAGGTATGGTGATCAAATGATAGCATAGATTTCCCAGAAACGCTGCAGTCTCCATTCTTAGAAATTATTCAAAACTCAGCTGGACACAGCCCTAAGCAACCTGATCTGATTTTGAAGTCAAGTCTATTTTGAGAAGTTGTTGGACCAGATGGCCTCCTGAGATCCCTGCCAGCCTAATTTCCTGTATGATTCTATGATCTAACCAGTAAAAGGGATCAACCCTTCAATGCTCGACTTAGTTAATACTTAAGTCCATAATTTATGGACTTTCTTGTACACAGTTTGGATAATAGAATTCTGTTACTGCCACAAATCAAGATGTAGGTGTGTAAGATACCCATTTATAATTGTTAAAATAATTTCATTCTCTTTGAGAAAAAAAAGAAAAAACTAAAACCTCAACTACACAAATAACACAAAATGCATCAAAAATATGAAGGAAATGTAAAATTAGTGGTACAAATTTCCATAACATTTCATCTAAGTTCACATAAAATATAAGAAAGAAATACCTTGTATTTGGGTGGTCCAAATTACAAGGATGCAGCTTTTAAAAATATTCTTCAGCTGTCTCAATTGGATGCTTTAAAATTCCTGTAATGTCACAGAAATGCCTCCGTATTCTGAATTTTTTTTAAGAAATGTTTCCTTCTACAACAAAAGAATATAGTTCAGTCTTAAATATACCTTCTCACACTAAGTAGCATTAACTTGGAATATTGCTGACAGCATTCTATTAAAAAAGCTGGTGCTTTTTAACTAAAATATCTAAGATTACATATTTTGGGTGTATCTTTATTAAAACTCTTAAGTGCTTCAGACATCAATTGGTTTTAAATGTATATTTCCATGTAGAAATGATAAACAACCACCTGTCAGGAATGGCTTCTTGAAAAGGAGGTAATTTGCTTTTGGCCCTCTCCAGTAGCAGTTTATTGCCTGCTCCTTTGGTGGACTAGAGCCGAGGTTTTGTTACTCTCTTTTTTTTCTGTTTATTTCCTTCCCACCTGGGGCTGAAAGAAATGAATGTGTGCTGAGCCTATCTGTTAGTACTGCTAGGAAAATGGTTGTGGGGCAGAAACAAAACTGAAATGCAGTTAGGCCCTATCATAGTCAAGACATCAGCACATATCTGATCTATGAGACAATACTTGGCAGAGCCACCACTGTTGAAATTAAAAGGAACCTATTCTATGGAAGTAGAAAGACTGTTACCTATGGTGGTCTTGCAGGAAATTAGCAATCATCACAGTGACAGCTCTGAAAACTGGAAAATACACACAATAATAATGAGATTTTAATAAATTTGTACTGTTTCCTGGTAAGACTAAGACCATTATCTGGGACTGGAGCATAAGTCAATTGTTTTCTGTAGTGTCATAGTCAGGAGTGTGTATATTTAAGCAGCTGTTGATGACTGTATACTTGCTCACTTGATTATCTCATTTTTCTGTACCTACATTTTATAATTCCTTCTGTGATATATATATATTTTTTTTTTTCCCCTCCTCATAGTTTTATCATCCAGTTGAGAATGAGATGAGTATTTATGATCTCTAGTTAATGGTAGAACATGAAACTGTCCTAGATATAATGGTTCAGATTCAGTTTCATTGCAGAAATACAACACTGTCTCCTGGTATTTCCTGTCTACAGTAGGGACTTGGAGGAGCTCAGATAGGTTAGACGCTATAGATGCAAGTACAGTGTAGTAGGTTCTTAGCCAAAACCAACTTTGACAAGCACCCCTGGGAATTTTTTCAACATCAGGGCCTGTGTGGTATTTGTACAGGGAGCAGGAGTCTTATCAATAGTGCTGACTCTACCACTGTTTATCAGTATTGTGCATGTAGGTTAAAACTGGTGTCAGTGAGTGAATGAACTCAAGCCTGAAAACAGTGCCTGCTTGTACCTCCTGTTTACCCCAGCCCTTATCAGAGAAGTTATAAAGAAGCTGTTCTACCTGAACCCATTTGGATTATAAAGAAGCAACAAGAAATACCATGCTTTAATTACTAAGATCCTAGATACCTGGACTTTGCACATAGCAGGTCTCCGTTGGCTGCAACCTTTGCACAGCACAATAAATATGTCTGCTGCGTGGCAGTGAGATCATTGAGTTAGTAACAGGAAAACAAAGGAAGGGTTTGAAGTTAGTAATTTTAAAATGCTCTTAAATGCAGAAGTAACCACTGCTTTACAGCAAATGTATTGTCTAATTTATTTGAATAAAGAAATTACCTTAATAGAGGAAAAAAGTCTTTACAGTACTGTTAATTAATCATAGTTTTATAGAGATATTCGACTTTTACTCAGACACGGAAGTCAGTTATAAACAAAAAAAAAAAAGTACCTTTGGGCTAGAAAAACAGCTTACTATGTGCCAACTGTAATGCCAGATGTACTCTGATACACTTTTTGGAAAACTAAAACCGGAAAAATAATTTAAATTGTATTTGTTTACATGTAAACTTTTTTTTTTTAACCTGGGAAAAGCAGAGAAAATACATGTGATATTTTCATCATTTTCTTCTTTGCATTTTTCGGTCAAGTAAACAGACCTATAGTTATAGTGGTAGGAGTCAGAATGTTTAAGGGAACTGGGCCCTTAAGAGCATTTCTTAAAACATCCAGACAGGGAAGTACAATTGACATAAATGGGATTGTTTGAATTAGTGTCATAAATGGAAAACATAAACTGGTATTCCCCTTAGGTGCCTTTATGCATCACAAGATTCTTAAATGCTTTTGGAAAGCTGGGTCTAGCCATTATTCTATTTTTATTGGTTTTAATTGGATTAGATTAGAAAAAGAAATGCAAGCTCTTCACAAATGAGCATTTTTTTTCTTAAATAGCAATCTGGGTGTAAATTTAAGAAATATTAATATTTCATTAATTTCCAGGGTTTGAAGCTGTCAGGTTGTTTTTAACAGGCATGTTTTATGGGGAGATAGTGTAGAATACTGTCCATTGGACTAATGCAAAGCCTGAATTTCACCCATTTCCTTTAAAAGGGCAAGGTAAAAAAAGACCATTGTGCACATGAAATTGAATGCAGATAGAATTTTAGTCAACTGAGTTCATTAGAGTTGTTTCTATAAATCTTATAGGGGCACCTAAGGTTTTGTGGGTGCTTATTATTTTAGTGAAAACTTAATTTGTTGCCAAAATGTTTTATGTTCCCTGAAGCATTGCTGTCTTGGCTTCTTAGTGCGGCTCTCTCCCTTAAGGCTGTTTATGATTTACAAACAAGGCATTTCAACGTCGGCTCCTTTGGGAGGTCAGTTCAATCAGTGGTCTCTTGGCACCTCGAGCACACATGGACAGGATTTATTTCAGCACAAAGTACAGCAGTCACAGACAGTTTCATCCAAAAGTACAGCTGGAGGAAGCATCAGGCATGTGTATAACAGTCTAGAGAGTTAAATCAGTTGTCCAGGAAATGGAAGTCAGGGTTTCCACAGTTTTCCAGGGCTTCTTCTCCATACATCCATTTTCTATTTGACTTTGCTCAGCTTTTAGGTGACTGCTCTATCCCTTAGCTGATAGACAAAAATGCAGAGCAAACCAGTCACCACTCCTCTTACTCTATAATTTAGTAAGTAGATTTGAAGAACATTTTATTTTTACTTTTGCTCAGATATTTTATTTGCATAGCATAGCCCAGTATTTCATGCTCAGTTAAAATTCCTACCAAGGTAAGAAGTCCTGAGCAAGCAAAAACTACAAGGCTGAGCTCTGTTTCTTATAGAGGTAACCCTGACATGCTTGAACCATCTTTTTAGTTTGTAGGGATGATGATAATAATTAGTGATAATGTACTGATTCCTTAACTTCAGTTTATAATGCCACTTTGAGTTGTTCTGCTTAAGCTTACATGTTCTTCAGTGGAAGAGACACTGTAACCCTTTTGCTTTCCAAAGTACAAAAAATAAAAGTGAAGAAATTAAAAAGAAGCTACAAAATCATTGAACATTTGAGGAAATAGAGAAACAGCTAAACATTCCCAGTGGCAGCTGACAGTGTTGAAGGGGTAAGAGGAGATACAAGACACACCTTTAGGTTATTATTCTAGCTATCTACTATGAGGAAGAGACAGGGGAATGAGAAGTCGGTTGTGATGCAGGTAGGTATGCAAAAAAAGGAGCAAATCACTTCAGATCATATGAAGATGTAACTACATTCACTTTTTAATCCAATCCAGCGTGTATCCTAAACCAAATCTTCCACTTAGTCTGCTTTGATTCAAATTACAGAACTGTCTTGGAGAGCACAAATTGGATTCCTTTCAAATGAGTTTAAACTAGGGATGCACCTTAAGCTCTCCAGTCCTAACTTGTGTTGTCTGTGGGACCAGATCAAAACTAATTCATAAAAAGTGCCTACTATGGCTACTGGGTGCTTAACATGAACAGTTTTGTTCTGTATGTCCATTCCTTTTGATCTGCATGCTTACAGGTGAAGATATAGCATGATTAATGCCCAGGAAGAAAATACATCTTTCTTCTGAGTGTAGCTGAATTTGGAAAGATTTGCCAGGTCAGTGCCTGAGTGGCTCAGTAAGCTCACCGAATCTCTTTTTTTTTCTAGTTTTGTCATTAACCACTATATAAAGCTCCAGTTCCTTATTGTCATTCTGTGGCAAAGTTCAATTCCAAAAGAGTATCATAGGTAGGAATTATTTTAAAATTAATATGAACTTGTTTCCTTCCTTGACATTAATTGTGCACTTACATAATCTTTTTCCTGGTAGGAATGTGTTGACTATTGGTAACCACTCCCATGGTTTCCTCAGAATCCATTCTGTCTGGGTCAGTGGAGAGAGCAACAAGCAATATTAAGCTCTCCTATAGTTTTCATGTGAATGCCCAGAGAAGAAAGATTGATCAGAGGACAAGGTAGGCAGAAGGGAATGCAAAAGTAGACAAAATGTGCCAGCTAAAAATAATCTCATAAGATGGGAGACCAGTGCTAGGTAACTGCTGACAGTGGGTAAAATAGAGAAAGGCAAGCTCTGTAAGACCTACTTGAAGAAATGTCAGAGAGAACTGACAAGGAAGTCAATGGAAATTTAAATTATAAATAATTTAATTGTTAATCAAAATTTAAAATATAGGAGTATTTCTGTAATCAAA
>JANIJG010008661.1:12210-44002 GCA_024611175.1 Megaceryle torquata
AGGAAAAAAAAAGCTAAAATAAATAGATATACAGAGCTTTGGACTGTACCAGTAGTCCAGAAAGGTTAAAACTTATGCAGCTTTGAGGAAAAGTGGATATAAAGTGCAGGCAGATCATAAGAATTGTAACCAAATGCAGGTCCATTTCAGAAATCCATGACCAAAATACTATATTTATTAAAATAAAAATTAATTAAACATAAATATTAGTGTTCAACTTTCAGCTCCGATATAAGGTCAATTTATTCTGGCTTCAGAAGTTACTTTATGTCAGCTAAGCTGATGTACTAGTTGTCAACATACATCAGATTAACCCTAACGAGATGTGAACTTAACCTGACATGGACTTTGAATTGCTGTGAGCTACAAGTGAGCACATGGAGAATTACTCTGCGAACTTGGCTGTTCAGCTAAACCTACTTTCTATTCCTAGTAGTAAGCAGTCAACCATACAAAAAAAGAATAGCCATGTACCTTGCATATTATTATTAATTTTCATTGGGAAAATAGGGATTGATATGTTTTATAATTCACTATAGAGCAGTGGGAACAATTCATGACCTAAGTTATACTGAGCTGCAAAACCCAAGACTTTGAGCCATGAAAGCTACTTCTTTAAGTTATCTTTAACAAACAATACTTCCTTGCACCTCTTTGTAGATCAATAGTGTGACACTTACTGGCATTCAGAGAAACAAATAGTTAATGTTGAGGATAGCAAAATAACCTTTGTAGAAACAGCAGCCACCAAGTAAATGTTTAACTAAAATAAATTTGCCCTAGATTTCTTTGGCAAAATAATCAGGACACTGAAAAGTACACAGGAGTTTTCCCATCACTTTTCATTCCCTTTTCGTCGAAAACAATGGTTTAAAATTAAATAAAAAGAGAGCTTCATTCTCAAAATACTTGGTTTTCTATTAGAATTTGTTAGATAAATTATTCTTAAATCTCTGGAGGATTTTCTAGAGAAAGTCTTTAAAAGGCTTTTAAAAGCTCATGAAATACATGATGAATATCAGTTAAAAATATTTCACTGATTTTTTAATTTTTTTTTTTTAAATGCTTCTTTAACTAAATATTTGTGGCTTCCAAATAGTGTTGGAAGGAAGGTGAAGTGCAGACCCACTACTGGGAGGGTCCATGGAACATGACTACTTTTAGCAAGAGGGATCTAGTAGAGCTGTGAACCTAATGGACCCTGACTGTAACTTTGGGCCCGCAACTTTGTATTTCATTAGCCTTTTCCTGCTGTCACCTGTTCTGTGAGCAGTTTGAGAGTCTCAATCTGAACATGTTCTGTGCCAGCCCGTGCCCAAATCAGAGCTCTGTGAGTATACTAGTAAGATAAAGACAGAGCAACTAGGATTTTTTAGCTTAACCTCTTCCCTGAGCAGATTTTTTTAACGGGTAAGTAAAAACCTTACAGGACTGAAAGGTTTCTAAAGAGCCTGCCTAGGGTGAGCTCTACTTTCTGTGGACAAAAACTCAAAGGGTGAAATCCTGGCTCTCTTGTACTTGATGGCAAAACTCCCATTGACTTCAGTGTGGATAGGATTTCTTCCAAAGTGCACAGAGTATTCCCAAGTCAAAATGTAAGCGCACCAGCTTATTAATAAATGCACAATAACACAGCAAGCCAAAGGCAGTATAAAGACTCAGATGGAGTGTGATTCAGTTTAAGTGCCAATAACAGACTTACTTTTGGAATCTGTGAAGGATCCAGATGCCACAGCTAAGGTATCTCACGTTCATACATCTGGATTCACTGATTGCTATTCAAAAGGAAATAATTAATAAAGAAAAAGTGGCAGACTGGTGCTATATATATGTAATGGCACAGAACTTTATAGTGATTATGAGCTATTTTTTAATGTTTAAGTAAGTGAGAGCTAGATTCTTTCTCTACAGTCCTTATTCCACCATCTTCCAAGAGAAAGTGAAAAACAGCAACTGGAGTTAACAGACTGCATATGAGTGTGTCAGGAAAATTTGAAATCACAATTTAAAAACATAACAGAAGATGAAGATTTTAATTAATTTACTTTCCATCTTATAGCTCTCTCTACAAATTAATTGGCATTTGTGTATATGTTTGAATTAGAGATGAGTATCCCACTGTTGACACCATTCTACACAAAAAAAAACCCCAAGTAATAGTATGGGGCCATCTTTCCTGTATGCTGTGTAACTGTAGCAAAGTGCAGTGGTCAGTTTTGGTTTGTTTTTTTTTTTTCTCTCTGCTGCAAAGGAACACCTCTGCTAATTAAGTTGATATAAATGAGAAACTTGTCTTATGTAATAGTTGAATTTGCAAGTTATGTTTCAGTGCCTCTTATCAAAGAGGATTCTGGAATTATTCTTCCTGGCTGTAAGGGCCACAGAAAAGCTGCTTCATGCCTTAAAAATGAGAGAGAAGAGAGAGTTCTTTTATGTAAGTTGTTTGTTCTGTTGTTTGTTGGTTTTTTGGTTGGTTTTTTGGGGGTTTTTTTAATCCTATCTTTGGAGGGCTGGTGACCCTAACCAGGGGGTTGTAGCAACAACCTTTTAACAGAGGTCTGATAAGTCTGTGAAGTAATCATTTTCTAATCATTTCCACTGCCGTGTCTTATACTGAAAGCATCTGAGAGTCAGGGAGGGAGGTATTCAGTAAGAAAATTTTCTTTCTGCTTATTGCTACATGATTTTTATTTTAAGAGAACTGTTTTTCCCAGTTTGTACAATTGTAAGAAGAGATACCATAAATATGTATTAGACTGCCACTTGAAATTCACACATCTGCTTGTGACATTGAGCTTGGAGCAGTGCTTATTTTTATACTGCAGGTATCAAACATGAGCAAATGGTGACATTGTCTCTATTATCATTTATGTTAAGAGGCAAGAACTTCACACATGAACTGGCAGGGGGCTTGGACTAGATGATCTTTTGAGGTCCTTTCCAACCCTCAGTATTCTGTGGTTCTGTGAATAGTTGTTTGCAATTAATTCGCTGTTCTTGATAGAAGCAGTGCAATTTCACTTATACTATTTTCCTGAAGGAAGGGGTAAAGGATCCTATTTCAGATTATAAAAGGCAATTTATATTTTATTCAGTGTCCCACATAGTAAATGTTTTTATTAGTGGTTTAGAGAGAACTTGAAATGGTGACATAAACATAGAAAGCATATATGAAAACAACTTTAAGTTACTGCTCCACAGATATTTATCTCATATTCCATAGTTTTTCCTATAAGGAGGAGGAGTAGTAAAAGTTTAAACTATTTAAGAACACCCAAAGGGTGAAATTCAGCTCAGTTTCTGTAACTGTTAATAAAGGATCATTAGGTGTCTATTTGACTTATCAAAGTTAAGACTAGGTTAGATGCACAAAGTTAGAAGACATAATTCCTAGGTAAATAGGTATTTATAATCTCATTTAATTTCAGCAAGACTTAAGACTCCTGAGGGATGTATTGTAAAAATTCTTAGACACCAAAATGAGAAATAAACACTGAGTTTTCTATAAATTCTTTTTAGACTTTGGAATTTAGGAAAGTGCATTTTATAAATATTTAGTGTGTAGCATTAAAATTCAAACCAGTTGTCCAAAATAGCTTAATATTCAGTGGAAACAAGTGGGAATATTTAGCACAGGTCACCTGCTCAGTTTTAGATTTACCTTTAGGAGGAGGTGAGTTCTGTCTTTTTTTCTCCCAATAGGATGGGAGGAATCTAGGTTCTAGATGGAATACATATATTTGTATTACAGAAGTTGGGTAAGATGAATCCAGATGGTCAATTTGAGATTATAGATACCAAAAAGTAGCTGAAAGCAATCCAACTTTAATTCCATACCTGTAAGTAACTACTTGCCATTGAAATGTTTCCTGAGAATGTAAATTAAGAGAAAACAAGCCCAACAGCAAACTGGAGATGTTTCAGCAGAAAGCATCTTGATATAACGTGGAATCTTCTGGTGTAGGGTATCCATCTGCAAGCCTAGGAATTTTCAAGTACTTGAAAATAAAATACTCACACTTCAGTAGGAAAGTACCTCCCAGGTTAAACAGGAGTAGACTTCATAGACAAGGACTAAGTTTAATATCTCGTATACACCTAAATAATTTTTGGAATGAAATGAGTAAACCAGTAATTTTCCACAGACTTGTTTCTATGCTTTGCTTTACTTCTTTTTCTACATGTAATAATATGATTAGAGCATCTACTTGGTTTGTTGGAAACAAACTTTCAGGTCCCTTCTCTGCATATAAAAGGATTTTTAAAAAAATCATGCTAGTACTTGTCAGAGGAACCAACAGGCTCATACAGCACATTTATTTTAATCCTTTCATTTCTGCCTGTTCCATTTTGTGTGCTAATCACGAGGAAGAGAGTAATTTAAAAATGAGAATTTTCACTTTATTCCTTCTGCATGATTGTCTAAGAATTCAGTATTTTCTCTAGCCATAATGTGCATAATGGAACTGGTCTGACAGTACCTTCTTGTCTGTGGATGAACTCTGTCTTTACTTTGAACCCCGGGGGAGATCTATATTTATTCTAACTAGAAGACCAGAAGTACTTGTGGTACTGAGTAAACTGAGGAAATACCTACTTTAAAACTAAGAAAAGAAAAAGAAAGTGGAAATTTTGATATAATATGGCTTGCAAATCTTATCCTAATGGAACAGGGTGGTACGTAGGTTTTACTGAACTGAACAATTAAGAATACTTTAGGTACATGTCAGGCTAGTTCACTATGGGCAGTGCAGGCCCTGTACTCACATACTTCTAAAAAACAGGCTGTATCTTCTGTGATTTTCTGTGTGCCTGTCCTCATTTTTCAGGATGCTGAACATCATTTCCAGAAATGACTAATTTCTTACTCCTCAGCTCTGGAAACATCATCTGCTGTCTTTAGCTGGGCTACCAAAGAATCAGCATGGAAGCAGTGGTCACATTTGTAGGCTTTGACTTGTTGTTGCTAAGTACCTCTCATTTGTCCTCATGTTACACTTTTGTCAAAAGACAACCCCATAGATAAGAAAGCAAACCATGTGCAGAGACTTCAGTAATACTTGCAGTGTATTTAACAAATATTAGTATAGGAAGAATCCTAATAAGGCATTCACTTATCCTTTTTTTTTTTAATTTTTCTTTTTAGGATGCAAAACATCTCTGTCTACTTCCATGGAACATACTGGTGATGCCATATATGGGTGATAAGACCATGTCAGTTGTAATGGTGTCTGCCCTGATAGCCCTTGAAGTTCTTTTTCATCAGGTCTGGCTCTTTTTTTGCCTAGTAAAATAGATGCTGTCCGTCAAACATATCCTAGCAAACTCCCTCATATCAAAATAGTATTTTAGTTTCTTTTTTAATGCCTTCACTATCTGTTAGGTTATCAAGTTTATGCTGAGTTTCTTTCCTTTGATCTTTCTTCTTTTTATCCCATGCACTTTGCTCCTTGACCCTTTCCTCAGTTAGGCTGATCTTGGCCTGTCATATATCTGTGTAGTAAGGACTGCAGGGCATGGTAACTTGAACTTGGTAATAGGGCTTCTGCTCTCGGGCAGAACCAGAGCAGGGCAGAGCTCAGTGCAACTTCACTGCCCAGTCATTCACACAGCTTCTAAGGTGAGTTTTGCTGCTTTCCCTCAGCTTCGTTTTTGTGACTGATGACAATCTAAAATTGCCCTTCCTTCTATTTTACTGTTAAAACCCAAAATTGATACAGTATTGCAGCAAGACACTACAGAATTATTATCTATCAGGTTTACTGATGCAGAAATAATTGATGCTCTCAATTTTTTTAATATCTGTAATTGCAAAAATGCATTATATGAAAATGAAATGCATAATCAAGAAATGTTCTTGGCAGCACTTCACACTTTCTTGGAGATATTCCATGGAAGCAGCTACTGCTTTGTCCAAGAACCAATTGTTCTGAGCCTGTGCCTCTCTTCAGGGTTTCACATGAATTCCCAGTCTACATATGGCACATATTTCACATGCAGTAAAATGGTATGTCAGGAATTATTTCCTCTAAGCAATTTCAGATATTTGAGGAAATTTCACCATTGTGGCCATGAACTCTGATAACTAATTTGCACTACAGTTTTGCAAATACATTAGTGAACACGAAGCATCACATTAGTCACTTTTAAAAACCCCCCACAGAGAAAGAATGAAAGGCACAACTGAGTGGAAATAAGTTATTAATCTAATAAGGCTGAATGTTTTTAAAAAGTTAGGCTCCTATTCTGTATTTAATATTGGAAAATAGCAGCCTGATTTTCATTGCAACTAACTTATTAATCAAACTTTTTAACATTTAAAGGAGGCTACAAGAATCTGAGAAAATCTCTATGGTGTTTGTTTGGTTAAATATGCACTTGTATGTAGCAGTTAGCAGCCTCATTTTAATTATCTCAGTTTTTCAAAATCTTGGCTCAGATCTTTTCCATCATTAACTTTAATGGTTCTGTGTATATCAAACACCAATAAATATGTAACTTAAGAATGTCTCTCTTTTAACTATGTCCATGACTGAGTTTTTCATAGTTGAATTTATCCCTGTGCTACTGAAACACAATATAGATGTTATCCACCCACATCACTTGGAACACCATTCCTTACAACTATCATACAATACTCCATACAACTATCATACCTATTCTTAAAGCTACCATACAACTATCTAACTGTAAGCCAATGGAAAGAAATCTTTAAAATAATGATAAGAATTATCATGGCTAATGACAGCATAGTAGATTAATAGAATTGTCCCATAAATATGAGAATAGTTGCTACTTTCTAACAATGAAGTGTCAACATTCATTTACAACATTAAGGGCTTTATGAAATTCTTTGCATGACTATCACATTGCCACAATTATAACAGAAAGATAAATTGAAATTCAAAGAGTTTGATTTCTGCTGTCACGCAGCAGTTCATCAAAATGCCTCCTTTTCCTCATAATTTTTTTTTTTTTTTTGGCCACAGGATGTTACAAATTATCAAGCATATTCTAATAAACAGCAAGCTAAAAAGCTGGTTTTCTTAATAAAAAGACCCACTGTAGGAAAAAAAAAAAAATTGCAAGCATTTTGGGAGAAAGCCAGTGGAGGGCCATTTTGGGAGAAAGCCAGTGAAGGGCAAAATGGGACCTGGCAAGATGTAACTGTCAACAGAGGCGGCCAAACTTCCTGCTAAAGCAAGTTGTGATGATCCATGGGTGGCTTCTTACACTGTTGAAGTCTACATCCATGCAAATGACTCTTTAAATCCTGTCCACCGCTTACTCCAGACTTTATTACATTGGTTAGAGGAAATCATTTTAAACATCATTCCTCTATATTAATTCATACTATGGTGATTTTAATGAAAACAGTGTTTTATATAGGCAGAGTTCTTGGGAGCAGGCTGAGTAACATGGAAGTAAAATGAGGCCAATTTCTTTAGTAAAGGCAAAATCTGAGTGAAATTTTTAAGGGAAAGAATCTCTCCAAGAATGTATCCACTTGTAGAACAGTTGCTGTGACAGAACTCCCAGATAATTTACTACGATTGCATGCTTTTCTTTCATATATCAGTAGTCCTATGTACATCATTAATTGCAAAGATTATGGAATCTATATACAGAGTCATACCCTCTAGACACCTAGTGACCATTGATAAACTTTTCTTGTTCCCTTTGAAAATCTTGCTTTTTCTCTTCCTGTCTGTTTATGCATCCCCTGACGTAATCATGCATCTAATAAGAAAACATAAAAACTTCAATAGTGGGCCTGCTCAAGTATTTCAGTGTCGTAACAGTTTCATAATCTATGGTTTTCAACATAGTTGTCAGCCATTGACACTAGACACAGTTCTTCTTTTAGAAACAACATTCCTGAAATCTTTGGTGTAGGTTTTTAGCAGGCCTTTCTGTCTTTTTGTTTTTTAAAAACCCGTCAGTGTTTGAGGAAAAATACTATCTGATGTTGCAATGAGGGGCTTCACCTCTCAGGGTAATGTTTAACCTTAGGTGTAAATGTACACAAACAGAAAAGTTTTTTGGTAAGAACTCTGTAGATTTAGTCTACTGATCTTGTCAAAGAAGTAACCACTGTGTATTTTCATTATTCTTCTAATTCTTTTCTGTTTAGCAAAGTCATAGAGCATTTCTGAAGCATAAAACTGGAAAGAATGATTGAAATCCTTAGGACCAGAGTACTGCCTGCTATCGCAAGAAACTTTTCTTACACTAGTCATAAATGTATTAAAGTAGGCTTTAAAGCTGTTTAGCTTTGGCCCCTTAGATACCACCATTCCTCTACAAAGGCTCACAGATTTATGCCTAATTTCCAGTCTTCAGCCTTGATGAACCGTTGACTGCTTTAGTTTGGGACTTTAACAGCATTATCCTTAAGCTTATAAGGCTCTTCTCTCTTCCTTTGGATTTGCAGGGATCAGTCATAGCTCACTCAAACTTTTTTAGGGTAGAAGTATCAGGCTGCTTTGTTCTGTCTTGAAAATACACTTTTCTGGTTTTGTATTGATTTGAATAGTCCTTCCACTCCCGTCTAGTTTTAATTCATGCTAGCTGAATATGAGTAACAAGAAATGCTTAGAAAGTTCTGCATGAACTCCTGGTGGCACCAGGGAAAAATAATCAGGAATTACTGTTATATTCTAATGAGTAATAGGTAATACATTCCTATCATCAGTACAGATAGTTTCTCTGACAAAGCCTAAGACGGCAGCTGCTCTCCACTTATGTCAAAGCTCACAGATATCCTGCCCATAAAAAGTATACATAAATCCTTCCCTTCCTCTTTTTTTTTCCAATATACAAGTTTCTTGCTTAAAGCAGTAGTTCCTCCTATATGTTCTTAGATGAATGACCTTTCCATTTGTGCTTCTGAAATTCATGCTATTCCTAATGTTCTAGTTCTTAAGATCGTTTAGTTCATTCATAGGACCTCCTAATCTTTTCTGTGTTGACTGTAGGCTAGATCCACAGAAAGATATAGTAGGATTAAGTCAGATTTTTAGGTTTGCTGTTATTGCTGAGTAGATCATTATCTCTAATGGAATTGTAATTGCTAAGTGCCTCTCTTTATCACTAGAAAATACCATGACAATTCTGTTCCTGTATATGCCCCAAATGTTGATAGTGAGAATTGAGGTTGATGTCAATTTAATTTTCAAACCAATCTTAACAGTATTTTTTTATCTACTCCTTCCTTCCGATTCCCACCCTCCTTTGCTTTCTTTTTTTACAGTGATCATACTTTCTATCTGGAGTTTTGGCAGTTCTCCCTTAACCCTTCTAAGATGTAACTCTTTTACGGATTTACTCCTTTTTCTTACTCATTGTTAATGTTCTACTTTTTTTAATGGCATTTTCTGACATACTTAGTTATTCGGGTAGACTTGGAGTTCTTCCATTCAATTTCTTCCTCTTGTTTAAGATGAAAATTCCAAAGAGAAAAATTACAATAAGGAGGTTAATTCTTCTTCCACATACTTAAGATCATGCTCTTCATTTGAACTTTTCCCTGAGAACAGTTCTCTTCATAAATGCTTGCTGATGGCTGACATTTCTGAATTTCCTAGGAATATTAATCAATGGTCTACTATTTTCATTCATCAAATCCTTTTCCTCCTCCTTTGGAAGAAAAAAATCTCTGAAATTTCACTAGAAGAATCAATGGAAATAATACCACTTTCATGAATGTTATCCCTAAACTGACAGAATCTAGACCTCTTCCAGTATGAAACCAGCAGAATCATTGCTTTCCAATGTATCTAAAAATTTACAGTTTTTCAAGCTTCCTCCAAAACGTATCTCATAGCCTTACATTTAGTAAACAGTGAATACTTTTTTTACTGGATATACTCTAATGACAAAATATAATGGCTTTTATGTCTTCTTAAATATTTTGTAGTAAGAGCATTCCCAGGCTTTTAGACTTGACCTCTCCTGGAGCTGAGAGGAATTCCAACATTTTTCCTCCCTTTTCTTCAGTCCTCAGGCCATAGTGTTCCATTTAATCTTGTAGTTCTTTGTATATATTATCTTTATGCCTCCTTGGACTCTACTCTCCCAGGCTACACCTACCCCAGTAAACAAAACAAAGCTATGGCAAATGGACCTTAATTTTTCTCACCAGTAAATAGCCCAGTCAACAACGTGTTTTTAGCCCAGCCCAACAAACACTTTCCCAAGTAATGCCCAGGCATGACTTCAGATTTGGTCAGGAACCATCCCCTGTACACATATTGCATGTGAGCCCCTTGCTTGATGATAGGAGAGAATTTAACTTGCTGAACATGGACTGTACCATGACCCTAGCTTCAGAGCCAGAAAGTGGTCCTTGGCCCAATTCATTTTTCAGTACAAACAAACCTGATTGTCCTCACCCTTTTCCCCTGGAACTAGTTTCATTTGCTTTCTTCTTTGATGGACATTTTCTATTGTGTCTGTTTCTTATTCTTCGCTACAGCAAATCTCTTTGTCAAATCAGTCTTTCTGTAGTAAGGGGTGTTTTAATTTCTTAACAGGTCAGGACAAGAGGTAACAGACACAAACTTGAACATGAACATAGGAAGTTCCATCTAAACTTTAGGAGGAACTTCTTTACTTTGAGTTTGACAGAGCACTGGAACAGACTGCCTAGGAAGGTGGTGGAGTGTCTATCTCTGGAAACATTAAAAATCCACCTGGATGCATTCATGTACAGCCTTCTCTAGGTGAACCTGCCTTGGCAGGGTGGTTGGACTAGATGATCTCCAGACGTCCCTTCCAGCCCCCATCATTCTGTGATTCTGCTTCTGTGATTCTCTTTGTGAAAATTACTATCTGCATGTGTGGGCATCTTTAGGTGTGTGAATATTTGAGCAGCCCACTCACTTATCTGTTCCATCCTGTTTGAACACCACCTTCCCATTCCTCAGACTTTTTTCCCCTTATATCCTACTTTTTAAAATACATAGCTTCATTCTGGCCCCCATCCAAAGATAATATACATTCTAGCTTTCTGAACCTACTCCGTCCTAACCATCATTATCTTCTCTCTCTGGGCCCTAACTAAAGAAATAGGGAAAAAATTTCCATCCAGTGTAGCCTGTTTGTGGTCTGTTTGACTGCTGACCATTTGGTGTTTCAATCTAATCCTTCTTCTCTTCTGGGGTTGAATTACATGTCCATCTGCAGTGATTAAAGGCAGAAAGCTTCCAGCACAAGCTCAGCTAAAAGCAGACATGGAAATGTTAAGCCCATGTGTAAATTCATTTCAGAATAATTTTTTGCAAAAATGTAAGTTCATGGGAAAATTTCAAATACTTTCCCAACATAAATCTCAGGTAACTGAAATTCAGTGTTCGACTTTATATGGGTCCCATGAAACTGATTAATATACATGCTGACATCTGAATTTCTAAGCACAACTACTATTTCAAAGAATTTGATAAATTTTAGATTCTCAGCTTTACCCATTTCAAACTCTACTATGGAACACCAAGGAACATGATTTCACACTCTACATTCTTCCTTAATCTACATTCTTCACTCTCACTTGGGTGCCTTGGGAATTATTTCACTTAGGATACAGGAAAACAAATATCTATCACAGAATCATTATGGTTGGAGAAGACCTCTAGGATCATCAAGTCCAACTGTCAACCCAATATTATCATGATCACTAAACCATGTCCTGAAGTGCCATGTCTATAGTTTTTCTGAACACCCCTGGGTATGGTGACTCCTCCGCTCTCCTGGGCAGCCTGTTCCAAGTGTAAGTCTGTTGAGAGCAAGTATTATGTGAGAACTCATTTATTTTCTAGCCCCACTAGGATCATGCCTCTTAAATTAGTACTCGGACTAAAAGATGGATTTTTATAGAATATGAAGTAGACATACAGAAACAGCTACACCCTTTCCCCAACAATGTCAGGTGATTCACAGAAGGTATAAGGAGAAATTATAGAATTACCTTCCTTTGAAGGAAAATCCTTAGCTCACATGTTTAAGCGTGAAAATTTTGATCTTTTAAAAACTATGTTGTTTGTGAGGTAGCTGTCTGCAGAGAATTTAAGTTTCCGTTATAGTCAGTGGAAATGTACATGTTTAATCAGATGCCTAATCATGACTGTCTGATGATATTTGAGTTTCCTTATGTTACTGAGGTAATGACAGTTATCATAGAATCAAGGAATCATAGAATCATGAGATGGTTTGGGTTTGAAGGGAGCCTTCAAGGTTATCTAGTCCAATCCCCCTGCAGTAAGGAGGGAGATCTTCAGCTAGATCAGATTGCTCAGAGCCCAGTCCAACCTGATCTTGAATGTTTCCACAGGTGAGGCATCTACCACCTGTCTAGGCAGCCTGTGCCAGTGTTTCACCACCTTTACTGAAAAAAAGGTCTTCCTTATATCTAGTCTAAATCTAACCTTTTTTAGTTTAAAACCATTACCCCTTGTCCTGTCAGAACAGGCCCTGATAAAAACATTGTCCTCATCTTTCTTACAGGCCCCCCCTAAGTACTGAAGGGCCACAATAAGATCTTCTCTGAACCTTCAGTTCTTCAAGTTGAACAAACCCAACCTTTCTTTCTCAGCCTTTCTTCATAGGAGAGGTGTTCCTACCCTCTGATCATCTTCGTGGCCCTCCTCTGAACCAGCTCCAACAGGTCCGTGTCCTTTTTGTGCCAAGGGCTCCAGAGCTGGAAGCAGTGCTCTGGGTGGGGTCTCACAAGAGCAGAGCAGAGAGGCAGAATCACCCTCCCTTGACTTGCTGGCCACACTGCTTTTAATGCAGCCCAGCATATGGTTGGCCTTCTGGGCTGTGAGTGCACATGCAGGCTCATGTCCAGCTTTTCATCCACCACCCCTAAGTCATTCTTGGCAGGGCTACTCTCAATTCCTACATTCCCCAGCTGTATTGATAGTGGGGATTGCCCTGACCCACATGCAGGACTTTACTCTTGCCCTTGTTGAACCTCATGATGTTCACATGGGCCCACTTCTCAAGCTTGTCCAGGTCTGTCTAGATGGTATCCCATTCCTCTGGCACGTCAATCATACCACACAGCTTTCTACATTCTTGTATCTGCCTGTTTCAGTCTCTTTTGTCTGTATTTAGACCACTAGCTCGGTCAAGGAAAGAAGTATTCTTTTTTGTCTTTGTAAAACATGATTGTGACAAGGTCCCAGTTCCTCTAGAACAGGACATCCAGCAGATGAGCTAAACCAAAAGTTACATAAATTAATAGACTCAAAGCAGAGGTCTCCTGCAGATCATGTTTGGATTTAGTTAGTTCATGTTTTACACTCAGATTTATTGCCAACTTTCGAATTCACTGAAAGTAAGATTAAATAGACTTGGTCATCTAGTATTTTTCCTTGGTGGATTATCTTCTCTGACCAAAAGTTAGTTGCTAACCAAAAGGGTGAAAATCTCCTGTAAGGTCCACTTCTTATCTTGAGCCACCATAGAGGTGTCCTTTATACCCAAAGAGTTGAAAATAAAATTGGATGGCAATGTTTCAGGAACTGATTCCACACACAAGCTTCCCAAATGTCTTCTAGTACTGCAAGAAAAGGAGACTCTTAGTGCTTTTAATCTTTCTCTATATTTGTAATTGGTTTGTGTGCCTTTATCTTATCTCCTCTTATCTCCTCTTCAAAGCAAACAATTACAGTCTCTTCAGTCTCTCTCAGACAGGAATATTTTCCATGGCTCTGACCTGACTATCTCTGATCCTTCTCTGTTTCCTCTATATATTCTTTGAACTGGAACCACAAGAACTGAGTAATAGCTTTATTTGCTTCTATTATTGCTATTGTTACTGTTGAGAACATACCATTGTTTGCATTACTATAATACTATTGTCATACTTTGACACTGGTCTCCATTCTGTTCCTTCATCAGGTTACTGCTTTTCTTTTTTGCCCACCTCTCCCCATTGACCACAATTCTGAATTTCACACAACTGTGTGCACATTCTCTGTCCACCAAATCCTTACTCTTACAGTGGAATACATCTTATCTAAACTTGCCATCTGAACATTGTAGGCTTGAAGTCTATACTAGACTTAGGATACAGTGCACAAGCATTTCACCGTGAAAGGGGAAGTAGGCAGGGGGCTATTTCAGGAAGCCACACGGTAAAGCACTCTGAGTTTATGCATGGTTTAATGCAGCAGAAGTCTCTGGTTTAAGGAGCTGAAGTGATGTTTGATGAGAATCTCCTAGGTTGTTCTTGCAGAGGAATTCTGGGTAGGATAGTGGATTACAAGGGCCTAGTGAACAGGAGGATGAAGATTTCTGCAGGCTAATACCAAAGCAAGACTTAGCAAAATGCTAACTATGAGGAAGAAGTAAAGGTAACTTTGGGATAGTGTGGTGTATAAGTGATGTGCTGAAAGAGAAAATAGGAAGAAGAAATAATAACACTAGAATATAAAATTTTTAACTGCAGTTTTAGCAATGAAAACTCAAACTGAGATACCAGATACAGGGGTAAAGATGTGACAGGTGAAGTAATAGGAAGGCAAATGGTGAAGCAGTCAGTAAAGAAGTAGATGCCTGTCCTTCTTCATTAAACAGTCATAACTGGCATGTTGAAGTGTTTGCTTTCTATACAAAAAAGTATGATTCAAAAATCTTCGTTCTTGCCAACTAAATAAATATTTAGATGTTTTATTTAACTTGATCAAGCATGTTTTCAAAGAACTTAAAAAAAAATTAACTTCTGGAAGTTTTCCTTCTGTTACTAAATAACAGCTGAACTAAATAACATCTGAACAACAAGTTGTTTGTTTTTTGGTTTGTTTGTTGTTTTTTTTTTTCCTGAGCCCCAGCTGCTATGGAAAGATGAACTTTAACCTATTTTCTCAGTTTATACCTTATCTTATTATTAAATGAGGTTTGGTTTCATTTGAGTGATCAGCATAACAAATCACTACATTCATGACAATAGTAGAGACAATGGGACAGGCATACACAAACATAAAACAAAATGCTCCATCCTCACTGAACATTTTATGTAAAGGAGTTTTAGTTACGTGGCCACTGTTTCCAACCCCTTATTATCTAGAGAGACACATTTTCAAACATGTCATGGACTGATTTTCAAACCTTCAGACCCCAAAACACAAGCTGTATACAAAAGCATTTCAGTGCCCAGTGGAAGACTCTAGCCTCATAATTTGATACTTAAAATTGGAATTATGCTACAGTGTCACTCTAGCACCTGGGACATCATCAAATGTGTAGGTGATGCCAATAAGGAGTAGCATTCTTGTTTCCAACACCATTCTTTATGACCATATGGTGGAGTTAACAAAAATAACATGATTTTTACTAATAAAAGTGTACTAATATTGGAAATAAATTTTAATGAAAACTTCAGATTTGAAAAGCCCTTGATTTTGGTGTAAGTCTGTATTATTTAATACATGGAAGTGTGTATCTACAGACAAGTGAGGAAATAACCATTCCACAGAAAAGGTCTTCACAGTAGAACTATTAACTATGTGAAATAATAAGGATAAGTTAGCATTCGGAATAAATATACTTCTGTCATGCTGATATAGATTCCCTCAAGGTCATATTCCATCAAAACTGAATTTCACTAGTAAATATATGTATAAATATATACCTCTTAATAATGTGGATTTTAGGAGACACATTTCCTTCTTCAGGAATACAATAACAAAAAAAAAATTTAAAAGTCTCATCCTAGTTAGAAGATGTTACTTTTTTCTCTTTTATCCAAACTGACAACTTCCATATACCCAGTACAAGCTGTTGAACTCATTCAGCTGAGAACAAGGAATTAATTTTTGATTATAGCCCTATGTGGGGGTTAATTTAGGTGTACATACTTCACTGACCCACCACAGACCCTCAAAAGAAAGTATAGATGACCAAAATAGACTTCCCCCTTTCCTCTGTCCCTCCTTCCTCCCCTTTCTTTCCTGTCTTTAGAAAGAACTAAAAGCTTATATATGTTTGAATTATTCTACAGGGATATAAAGCCCTTAAAAAGATAATGCAGTAGAACTGACAATAAGGTGATTTCAAACAGGGTTTTCTGGAATAAAACCAGTATATGAAGGAGTGTTAAAAAAATAATGAAGAACAGGAAAGAGGATATTTAGCAGTAGAGTGAAAAATTCATGAATTACAGACAAATTATTTACTTTAAAAAATACACTTAAAATATTTAAGATGTGACAGCACATTTTAAATTAGTTGTACCTGAAAAGAGGAAGTATATAGTGTTTTTCTGCACCACAATACTGCCCCAGATAAGTAAGGATTTAAATATTTAATATAATCATTAAAAATGTCACAAAGATCTGTCTTCAAAATTTTAATTGATTCCTGTCAGTCTAGGCTATTAGTTAGGATGTAGGATATTGAGTTTAGAAAGGAACCCAGATAGATGGTAAAAAGACCTTTCTTGTCAGAGGACTTTTCTAAAAACCAAAAATTTTGGTTATCATCAGTAGAATTATACTGTTTAATCAGCAAAATACTCAGGTGTATGGATAAGCTGAAGATATTTCAATGATACAATGCAAAGCCTCTTTAGGGATAAAAGGCATGGTATTTTTTCTGAAATCTATGCGACTCTTGGCCTGTCCTAGAATTTAAAATAACAACCACTACAATAACATTTCTAATTTTGAAAACATATTTACCCTGAGAAGGAAACTAAACCACTTCTCATTAAAGCTGTATTTACAAAGGTGACCAGAAAGTGAAAAGCCTTTGATGTCAGTACCAATAAGATGAATGACATGTCCACTTCCCTTCTAACTTTTCAGAGCCTCAAGTTTAACAGGTGCTGTTCATCATCCAGTAATGGAATTTATAACTCTGTCCATATATAGATTAAAGTTCAGTCCCCACATGACAGCCATATCTACTATCACTCTTGTGGATTCATGTGTGTCATTATCATTTCTGGTAACGTCATGCAAAAAGTACTGACACTTTTTTTTTTTCTTCCTTGTATAGCATCAGCACCTTAATAAGATGAAAAAACAAAACACAAAACAAACTCTTTCTCCTACTCAGATGAGACATTGTTTAAACCTAACTGTTTCCTTAACTATCATATCTGAGCTCCACAGAACCTTTCTTGTGGCCTTCAAGGAGCTGGTATGTCACAGGGGACATCTTCTGCAGTATTAATTATCAAACACTGAGAAAGCTAGTAGTTAGGGCTTCCTATGTTCTGTAAGGCAACTGAGTCCATTTCTGGTTCTATTCCCTACAGCTAATGTGAAGACAGAATTTTTTTCCCTAAGGAGAACAGTGCTTTGAAAAGGCTCAGGAACATTGTAGTAAAAGTCCATGTAATATTGTGTAGAAATTTGTGTTGCAAAATACCAGTCATTTAAAACTATCATACTGATGAATCAGCTCAGACACTGAGTGTTGGTGACCTGTCAGACTCTGACTTTGAGTGATTATTGAACAGCTCTCAAAAGCAGAAAGAAAAAATGAACTACTCGGGTGGAAAAATGAAGTCCCAAAACAACTGGAAAAGATTTAAACATTACTCCTCAGTGTGAGGAGCAGAAGCCAGCAAAAAGAAAAACAGCATGGCAGTAGTTCTACAAATGATAATTCTTACATTCAAAGCTTCCATTTAATTGAAGTGCTGAAGGCTAAGTGTTTAACTGTAGCGTGCCTATTTGAGGAATGTGGTATTCTGTAGAAAATTAATATGTGACAGACAAATATTTGAAAAGAAAGAATTAAAAAAAAAAAAGAAGAAACTGTTTCTTTGTTGATGAACTCGAGTTAAGTCTGGAAAATAAATTGAGTCTCTGAGAAGTGGACAGATGTGGAGATGAGGAAAAGCATCATAGAAAGCACAGTGGTGGTGTGAAATAACTTGGGGAAAGTAGTTGGAAGTTTGCAGGCAGAGATGGCATCCTGTGCACATGAAAGCCTGTGGAGACAGCAAGAGCTCTGGCATCATGAAGATGATGGAGAGCTGAAAACATGGGATAGATAGCAAAAAAAGTGCACAGGTTTTCAAGTTGGACTTCTCAAAAACAAGTGGTTCACTGAACCTCTTGTGCCATGACACTCCACTGGAATATGATTTTTTGGTAGGGCTGGTAATACTGCAACATTATAACCTGGACAAAAAGGATAAAATAATGACATCAGTTCAATGGAAGTTACTAGAATAGCAGCGTGTAATTTTGCTACGGGAAATCCCTGCATTGTCACTGTGAAAGTAAATGGGTTCTTTCTTAGCCTTATTTTTTTCTCAGATGCACTGAACATATCTACCAAAAAGAGTATTAGTTGTACTGAAAGAGACAAGAGAATATCAGTCTTCCAGTGGTGAGCTTAGAAGGGAGCATTTGATTGGAAAGTATGGATAGATAAGAAATTGGAAGAAACTAATAAAACATGGAAAACATGCTGGGTTAGAAATACACTGAGCACTTCACCATGTCTCCTTGTTGATGAGAGAGAATAAATTAGAGGTTTGCAGTATCCAAGTGTCTTGACAGAATTAAAAACTGGATTTAGAGATCCCAACCTATCACAGTTCAAAAGTACATTTATTTGCTAAGGGCAGAATAAAATGAAGGAACTGGAGAGGTTTAATACTTTGAAAGGAGACTGAATAAAAGATTCAAAAGATAGTACATTTTCTTGTTAGTGCAAAAACAAGTCAGACCCTTTGCCCAGGAATATGCTCAAAAGAACTAAATAAATATGTAAAAAGGAAACATTTTCCACTACCTACAAGTAGAGAAATTCTGGAAGACGTGGCTTATGCCAAATATTTTTCTACTCTTGATGCCACAGCAGGCTTCTGGCAGTTGTTCTTAGATAAACAGAGTGTATGTTTATGCACCTCCAACACCTCCTTTGGGAGACACAGTTTCCTCCGATTGCTATTGGGTTACATTTAGCACCATAGGTGTTTTGCCAGAAAATACAACCATTTTTCTCTGATGAGGGACATGCTAAGATCAACAGATGACACTGTGATCTGGGAAACACAGTAGAAGACTAAAACCAATGTATCCAAGGAGCTCCCAAAGAACCAGAAGTGCTGGGCCTTGAGCTAAACGAGTAATAGCGAAAAAAAAAGAAAAAAAAACCAAACCATGAACACTGTGTAGTTGGATATATTTTTTAGAAAAGGAAAGAAGAAAGAACAAGAGGAGAAAGAAGGCGAAAGGAAAGAAGGAAAAAAAGAGAAGGGAGAGTGGGATGAAGGGGAAGGTACACAATGATTCTTTGGAATATAAGCAACTTAGTACCAAACTTAATTCCTTCTATAAACTGTCTGCACTATTGTCTTGCAAAGGTCCTCAAGTCCTACTTAATAAAGGTTCTAAATGAGTTAAGTGAAGAGGGACTTATCCTAAGACAATGCAGCAACAAGCACAAGATAGAAATTCTCTGGCGTGGGTCCAGTGAAGATGTTACAGCTTCATATCCTAACAGTACTGTCAAAACATTTGACCAGTCTCCAGTGATAGAAAAAGGAAAACTCAGTATCATCATATGTTATAGACTGTGGTCTATAATATATAATGCAATGTATAATACTCTAGATAATATATATAGTATAATATATAACTATATAATATTTAATCAAAGGTTCATGTTTCTGTATTTATATTAGCAGTAGCAAAGTTGTTGTCAATGCCAAAACAGGCATGGCAAACCAGTTCCTCACTGGAAAAAACAAGTGTAGGAAGGAGGGGGTTCATTTTCAGATGAGTGATTTGATGCAGCTTCCTCTGTGCAGCTGTGGAAAAAATGTGTAGTGAAGTGAAGTCTGAAGACAAAATCAGATAAAGTAAATTGTTCTTTCTAGAATCAAATATAAACTCCACATGTCAGGAGAACTCCTACAACTAAGACTTTACAGAAAATAAAATATTAATGTACAGTATGGCTAAGAAACAAATTCAAAGCCCAAATTCTGTCTGTTCAAGAGGCTCAGTTAAAGCTTGAGTGTTAGATAGGTTTTCTGTTTAATAGTATTCATACAACAATCTGTAAATACAACAGAAGAAATGTTACAGAGACACATTTATATGAAAAGAAAGGGATCAGTGAATGTACCTCTACAGTACAGGCCATCAAGGCATGCCATATGTACCATAAACACAGGACAACCCTATTATGCATTATGGAATAGGAGCTATTAAAAATGCTTTCCCCTGATGACTCCCAGTTATACGCTGGCATTGTTATGGTGCTGTTTCCTTGGCTTTTCTAGATTCTACAGGTGACTGAGACCATCAAATCCCTTTTCACTATGAGTTACATATTCATGTGTATGACATGCCATTGCTCACAGACTATTCAAGCAGTTTGAAAGTAAGCAATACGTGTACTCAGTCCTGAGCCCTGGTCCCCACTCTATATATTATATTTGCATTTAATCCACAAGTGCAGTACATACATAGCTGAAGCTAGGACTTCATGTTCCCAGATACATGTCCCAACATGCACAGGAGTTGTTTCTTTAGTTATTTGTTCAATTTTCTGGCTTTACGGACTCCCAGTTGCAGCAACATAGTACTCCAGGTTCATCAAAAAGGCTGCTCCCAACTAGAATTATGTGTAGACATATATAGGACCACCTCTCATGATGGCAAGGCAGGAAATTTGGTCATCTGCTTTTCAAGAAAGTGCTGTAGTTACAAGGGAAATACAGCTGTTCAGTTGGAGTACAATAATCATAGAATCATAGAATTGTCAGGGTTGGAAGGGACCTTAAAGATCACCTAGTTCCAACCCCCCTGCCAAGGGCAGGGACACCTCCCACTAGAGCAGGTTGCTCAGAGCCCCATCCAGTCTGGTCTTAAAAACTTCCAAGGATGGGGCTTCCACCACTTATCTGGGCAACCTGTTCCAGTGTCTCACCACCCTCATGGTGAAGAAATTCTTCCTAATGTCTAAGCTGAATCGACCTCTCTCTAGTTTTAATCCATTCCCATCATTGCTTGACAGCCTAACAAGTCCCTCCCCAGCTTTCTTGCAGGCCCCCTTAAGATACTGGAAGGCTACAAGAAGGTCTCCCTGGAGCCTTCTCTTCCCCAGACTGAACAATCCCAACTCTCTCAGTCTGTCCTCATATGAGAGGTGCTCCAGTCCCTTGATCATCTAACATCTTCATGTATGTGTGAGGAGGCAGTACCCTTTAATACTGCAGCTAAACTGCAGTGTTAACAGCCCATGAAGGACAGAACATCAAATCACAGAATCACAGAATGGTAGGGGTTAGAAGGAACCTCTGGAGATAATCCATTCCAACGCTTCTGCCAAAGCAGGTTTTCCTATATCAGGTTGCACAGGGAGTCATCCAGGAAAGTTTTTAATATCTCCAGAGAAGGAGACTTCACAACCTCATTGGACAGCCTTAGGTGTTTGGTTTTTAGATCAGGACCAAATCGGTGCAGATTAGAGATCTTAGAATAATAAAAGCATCTAGTTTAGAAAAGACCTTCAAGATCATTAAGTCCAACCATTAACCCAACTCTACATGTCCACTGCTAAAACATGCCCCTAAATCACAGAATCACAGAATTTCCTAGATTGTAAAAGACCTTGAAGATCATCTAGTCCAATCATTAAACTAAAGCTGAGAAGACCTCAGCTAAACCATATCCCTCAGCACTATATCTGTGTGACTGTTAAATGCCTCCAGGGATGGAAACTCAACCACTTCCTTGAGCATGCCATTCCAGTGCCTCATAACCTGTTCAATAAAGAAATTCTTCCTTATATCCAATCTAAACTTCCCTTGGTGAGACTTAAGGACATTTTCTCTTGTTCTATCATGTGATATCCATGTGAATATTGACTTACTACAGTGAGCTGAAAGCACAGGGATTCCTTGATGATTGAACTAGTGTGTGACATTTTGTGGCATCTGTTGTGAAGAAAGTGCTGTCCCGCCACTAGACTACAGCAATAGAAACCTGTCACAGTAGGATGGTGCACCCATGTTACCTACATACTTACGGACTGAGTCATAACTTCTGTGATCTCTTTACATGCATGCAACATCATGTTAATGTAATTAGTCAGCCTCAGTGTGAGCCCAAATAACCACCTGAAGAAGACAGGCAAAACAGGGAAATAGCTAACAAATCCCTGCTTGCTGGGCATTCCAGAGCTCTATTTATCTGTAGTGCTAAAGTGAACAAATAAATAGATTTTAAGTAATAGTCAAAACCTCCTGACATTTGAATGCAGAAAGGGATAAAACGCTATGGGCAAAAGTATGATATTTTTTGTACAGTGCCTGGCAGAATAATAGTACAAAATAAAATAAGTGTTACATATTATAACATGTAGTGAGAAAGCTTGACATACCTCAACAAAACAGATGTTGCTTTTTTGAAGCAACTTTTTTGAATTAGTCTCCGATTGGATGTTTTATTGTATCTGTGATACAATAGAAGCCAAGGACAGAAACCAAAATGGAAAATTTTAAGAAATGCTTTCTTCTTGATACCTCCAAAACTGATGAATCCAGAAAAGAAATTTCTGCAGGAAGTCTATCTAAAATGGTGTGTGTTTGTTAATGTCACCAGCCAAAATCCTGATTACAAGGAAGATGTCTCCTTTATTGGAAAGTACACCCCATCCAAACATCAGTGCTTCCCATTTTTGAACACGTTAAGAGTTACATGATCATAGTGCATCCTGGGAAATGTGACCCAGCTATGAAGTCCAAGAGACAAATAGTATGAAGAAAGAAGAGACTTTAAAGATAACTGCTATGATGCATGGTAACACTAACTTTTCAAGAAAAAAGAAATTACTGCTTAGCTAAGCCAAAATTTGATTTTCAATTCAACAAGCTAAGAGGAAATATTTTGATTTGCAAATGTCAAAACATTTCCATTTGATCAGATATATGAAAATTAAATTTACTGCACAAAATGTTCTTATCTATTTCCATAGTAATTTTTTTAAACTGCAGTTAGCATTGATAAATATGAATAGAGAAATAATTCAACCTACTAGAATTTCTTACATAAATCCAGTCTTTTTAATACAAATATACATATTCATTAAAAAGTTTTTTGTTTGCTTGTTTTATCTTCTTCATAGGTTTATCTTCTTCATTTTGGTAAATTTTATCATCATAATTCCATATTTTTGCTGTTATTAACAAACAAAAGTAATTGAATCTAATACTGAGGAAACAAAAGAATTATACAAAGCTTACTCTCAACATGAACATGACCTGATTTGACAGAATATTACAAATAAATGTAAAATTATTTTTAGAAAGGTAAGTGACAAATTTTGGTACAAAAAGGAAAAAAATCTTAAACTTTCATTCTCCTGCCTGTAAATGGAACATGTCTGAATAGCACAATACTCTCTTTTTGTCAAGCACTTGTACCCTTAAGCCTCCCAACACCTATACTGAAAGCAGGCTACAGTGCTCGTTTCTTCCAGATATAATTCATGCATTGTAATCGTTCCTATGTAGATGTGGGAAATGTATTTGAATATATTCTTAGAATATGTAGCTGACAGATATTGCTTTTGAAACTCTGTTAAGGAAAAAAAAAAAAAACCACAATGAACTGGAAGAGTGACTTATCTCCAGTACGTGCTCAGTGTTCTGCCTTCGGGGACTCCCAGCAGCCAAAGCAGAGCATTGTCTGGAGCACAGTGAGGATCTGGGACTCTCACCTTTGGACCTTTGGCAATTTGCTCTGAGCTTTCTAAACCGTTTGCCTCAGCTGGTTGCTACAGACTATATAAATGGAGGTCCAAGTCAGAAGGCTCATTCTCCCTCTGAGGCTGTAGGGAAGAGGGAAAGAGGGGGAGAGGAAAAGAAAGGGACACAAGAGGGTTCAGGGCTCACCATGGGCCCTGTACAGCTCTTGCTGTTCTTGCTGCTGCTCAGCAGTGGTGTTCTCACACGTAAGTATTTCTTTTTATGTTAGTACTTTTTGCTGCTTTGTTTATGAGCCCATTAAAACAGCAATAACAAAAAATCAACAGGACAATGGCTTGTAGATTTAATAAAGAGGGTAAGTGTGGCAAAGGTATCATCTCTTCCCTTTCTAGGACTGGGCAGTCCAAGGGGGATCCCAACATATAAATTTTCACAAATATTGCCTAATGTCTTTTGACCAGATCTAATGTATTTTACAACTTATAAAGAACTCACACAATTTATTTTGGCCTATTTGTTTTTGTGCTGTCCTTTTAAACCCCCATGGAGATACTGTGGCTTGGAGATACCATATAGACTTATCCCAGCTGTTGCTAACCTATTTTGCAGCAAATGTGAAGATGGAGAGCAATAAAGCAAAATGTATTTGGCAGGCAATAGTGACATCTGAAATACAATTTTGTGTTAAAGGGACATAGTCATCAGTAGCATTAGTAAAAGAAGTAGGCCTGTAGAGGTGTTTTTCCTGAGATCAGAAAAAACAGTCTAAATCAGTTTGGTGCTGTGGATTGTGAGCCATCCTTGCTTCCCAAAAAGTGTTTTTTTAGAATTTGACACTGTGCTGTTACTTAAGACTTTATGAACCTTAAGGAGGAAAGTGAGTCTGGCCAATTACGCAGGTCTGGTTTTATTCACAGATCCAATTCTTCATAAATACACCTCTGTTGAACTAATATTCTGTTGCTGATTGATACTATGAAATTTTAAAGAATGCACTTGGTTTTTGGTGTTTATAGTGTTGTTACTGTTATTATTGTAATAGTAATATTACTGTTGCTATTGCTGTCACTGTCACTAATGTTACACTCTATCCAGTGGTCAGCCATAGAATTCCAGAATGAAAACTTAACAAGTATGCAGAGAATATTGTGTAAAGTTCTGACATGCATGTATGATATCCCAAAGAATGACATAATATCAAATGAATGCAGCATATTTACTAGATTTTCTTTATTTTATTTGAGAGTCATATGGGACATACCTAAGACAGGTTGGAGCAAATGATCTTCTTAACCTGAATAGGCTTCTAAGCAGTGTTCTTTTCTTCCAAAGCATGAACTCTAAATATTCAGAAAAGATTTAATGACAGAGAATTGTAGTATTAATCATCAATGTTGTCCTTTCTTAAATGTACAAAAAGCAAAATATAGCCATTCATCCATTATGCAGGTTTATTGTACACTCAAATAGACTAAAATTTTTAAGTAAACTGTGTTATATGGTACTTTTCATCTGTCTACATTTTGTGCCCATCATTTATAAGCTTCCTACTTCACAAAACATAGGGCTTTAAAAAAAGCTTGTTAAACTAGAAGTTGTTCCTTCTCAGTTTAAATCAAAATAATTTAATTTGGTGACTTAAAGATCTTATTCTCAGGTCTCAGTTCACACTATCAAGGCAACTGCTGTAACTTCTTTAGATTTGACTCTGTACTGTCAATGTTAATAGTAGCCTTGTTATTTACATCAGTGTGCTAAACTACATCAAAAGTTGGTATGAATTAAAAAGGTCTTACAATGAAAATGCAGCATTTTCATTCATATTTCCATAGCCCTTGTTTTATATCTATAAACTGGTTTTCAATCTTTTAATTCTTATTTTTATTTTTTTGCAGAAGAAGAAACACCTGAAAGTGGAAATCCAGGATGTTCAAGTAACTGATTTTTTGTGACCTTATGTAGCTATGTTATCTGAATACATCTTCTGAAGCTTGACTTTCCCTTTTCCATAAATCTCTTCCTCTGAAATAACTGAAACAAAAGTGATGGCAATATTCTGTCTTTATTGACATTTATTTTAGGTATTTAATTATCCATAAGGCTTGGCTCAAAGAATTTCAAATGTTTCCTAGAATCGGAAAAGCTGAGATTCGGTTTCTAAACTCTTAAAAAACTCCTATTAATAAACTGCCATTTTTTTGCTGATTTCTTAATTGTCAGGTACAAATTCCTTAATCTAGAAATCCCTGTTTATCAGATGTGAAGCTTTAGCACTGAGGTTATGTACACTAAACTTTACCATGGGCTGAATCTCAATACTAATTTACTCTTCACAGTGGCTGCTAAACTGACAGAATTGCACTTGGCTATCTAACTAAATACCTGTAGAATAAATCATCAACTCTGTCAGCAAGGACAGTGATTTCTTTAAACAAGTCAAGACTCAGGAAATGCTGACTTCATGCCCTATCTTTATAATGAACTCTGACTGGCCCTGACTGCTTGGTTAGATACATAATGTTCCACCAGAGGGTCAAAGTACCAAATGGGTTGTTTTGTTCTTAGTCTTTTTTTCCCTTTTTGGATGCTTTAGCACCATCTCCAGGCAGTTGGCTTTATTTCAGATGCCTGAACCAACTCAAAGATTTCTGCCCTTCATTGCCAGTTTCTTGAGTATTTTTTTTTTAAATAATTATTTTATATTTGCATTTCTAATCTTATATTTCCCTATTCCCTTTCCATTTATTTCTCTTTAAAAGCAGTAAATGAAGCAATAATTAGCCTTTTGTCTTTAGCATATTAGGTACTAGTATTGTGAAAATTTCTGAGAATATCCAGTTAAGCATTGTTATAGCCAAAAGTGACAGGGATGGTGTAGGTTTTTTTAGAGCATTTTAAGGTTAATTACATAATTTAATTCAGTTTCCAAATGTTTGTAAGATGTTGACTACTGTATGATATCTAATATCAAAAATATTAATTCTGTTTAGCAATTCCATCAAAGTAAGCTCAGTGAAGACACTACTGAAGTATGTAAAGTTATAAAAGCAGTATATGAGGAAAAATGAGATTTTTAGTAATATTCTGATCTTCTCTCTATGTATGTAATTCTGTGACATAAAGGGCAAGATAACATTGGCCTCTGACATAACAAATATTTTATAAAAGAGGAACGGTAAGCTATGTTCATAGCAGGTGTAGGCAGGCAAAATCATGCAGATTTGATAGTGGGCATGTTGGTTTTACACTGACATCACTTTACTGTTTTTTCTATAAAAGTAGGTCAGGATTCTAATACTGTAGTAAATTTGTTGATCTATTAAGGTAATTAGAGTGGATCATGTTTTGGGATAGTCTAGATTCATCTGAGATGGTATTGAGGAATTCTAGTTTAGGTGATCTCTTTCTGTGTTTAATTGCTTTCAGTCTCAGACATGTGATTTAGATTTCTAGTTGCTTGCATTTGAATTATGATGGAAAAATCTGAGCTGAAATGAGTGATTTTATTACCAATTTGAAAACTACCATTTGATTGGTTTCATATAGAAACAATAAGGTAATTTTTAAAACAGTTATACATCTGAAGTTTTCCTCTATTTTCATCATTAACTTTAATGGAGCATGACTTGATGATCTTAAAGGTCTTTTCCAACCTAAACAATTCTATGATTCTATAATTTGATGGCTTTATGAGATCATACTGTCATATCTCATGAAAAAGAGCAGTGGACCCCAAAAATTTTTCTTCCCCCCCAAGTTTTATCTCATGCTTCTGGAAGTATCCAGCTGACATGAAGGCATTATTTCTTTGTCTGAAAGCTATTCAGTAAAAGGAAATATTGGAAGGGTCCTTATGATTTCTTTATATATGGCATTCATTTTGATTACACAACAATAAGCATGTATTCTAGGAATCTACATATGCATATCCTATCCAAGTTATAAAGGAACTCATTTTTTACCAATTGCAGAAGATGCAACCAGATTTAAACACCTCAGAAAATATGTTTACTCATACGAAGCAGAAACTTCAAGTGGGATCACGGGAACAGCAGATTCTCGAAGTGGTTCAAAGATCACTTGCAAGGTAATAAAAAAGGAGTAAATACAACTGATTGGGACTGTACACTGAATAATATGAGAGCTGTCAGCTGGGGAGCATCCTTCAATGCTTTGAGAGTCCTGAAGACAAAGCCCTCCCTGTCTTAGACAGAAGGCACTGAGGATGGCAGAAATCCTTCATACCACTGTGCCAGTGCATTTTAGTCCTGATCTGGCTGCACTTTTACACAAGAGAGGGGGAAGACCTGGTAGATCAGTTTTCCTTATCTTCCAGGATGAGTTTACCAATGTCCATCAAACAATTTTAGAAGTTGAACTAAAACAAATCTTTGATGCCATGAACACCAATTGATAGGTAACAGCCAAGCCAGGTTCAGGGTTGTAGGATAAAAGGTCCAGTGGGTGATTAAACTACCTAATGTCCCTCTGTCTTGCCCAAAACTTTCCTGTCATATATTTTTTTCCTGAAATGGAGTAACTAGAGGAAATACTCTTTATTTTGCACGCACTGTTCTGACAGTCTAAATATTGATCAGTGTAGTGACTCAAGTTTTCATACAGTTCTTCAAGTACTATACATTTTCAGAACTTAAGTTGCTTTTTTACTGTGTGTATAGTATACTCCATGCCATTAACCAAGCAAATGCCTGCTTTCATATCTTCTCCCTCAAGTTACCTTAAGTTATTAAGAGTATTTTAGAATTTTTCCCCACAATTGCTATCAGGGCGATTCTGACACTTCACAAAACCCAAAGAATACCATATTTTCAATACTGTAACTAGGATGACCCTGGAAACATGATAATGAAAAAAGGATAAACACATCATATTTGTGTTTTCAGGTTGAACTGGAGGTACCACAGCTGTGCCACTTCATCTTGAGAACAATGCATTGCTCCCTGAGGGAGACATTTGGTGTTGACACTGAGGGAAGGGCCATGCTGAAAAAGTCAAAGAACTCTGACGATTTTGCAAATGCCATGTCCAAGTAAGCAATAGCAATTACTATTCATGCTTGTAGCCTTAACATGGAATGGGCTGCAACGTTACAGTCCACCCTGACTATGTTTTTCCAGGCACAGAACACATTTGATGGTAACATGGTAGATGTATAAGCTAGTTCCACAGCAAAACTCTCCCTGATATAGTTTAGGGCTAACTTGGCACAGGTCGCAAGTGCTAGTAGGGAAAGGATTATTCCTTCCAGATTCCTTACCTGGAATATTTTTGACATTTATGTCATCTACATCAGGAAACTGTTGGGTAGTTCCCTAAAAAGTTATTGCAAGTGGAATGTTTCTTCTTGTAAGCAAATTCTCAAAAGGCTATGTGCAGTCTTTTTAAGATAATTTTCCTTTGCTGACGTGGTACAAAAACTGTGCAATAGAAAGACATTTGAGACTGAAGTCCAGTTTTCCTATCCCAGTCTTTGATGACCTCTGCAACTTATCTTTTCCCTACTTATCTGCTTTCGTAACTTATTGCTTCTACTCTCTCCACCCAACTAGTTTCTAGTGCTTGTCAGCACCTATTTTACTCATGCACCTTCATGTTTGTTTCAATGCCTCAATATCCAGTCCATCTTGTTTTATAAGCCATAGATCTCAAAACAGCATGATACAGTGTGAAAATATGTTTTGAAGAAAACAATCGTTTTATTTAAAGAATGCAACTAGTAGAGAATCCTTAACATCATTTTGTAGCCTATTGCAGTAGTTAATAATTACCTCATTCTAAAAATTTAGTTATCTCCTCTCTGAATTTATGCAACTCCAAATTTCAGCCATTGCTCCTGATATTTACTTGTCCTTAGATGACGTAGTCTGGTGAAATCAGAATGTCCTTGGTTAGAAGTTTGCTACTTTAATGCTCTCTGATAGTAACAACAATAATAGTATATACTGATAGACTAAGGGAAGCATGATGCTTTAGCTGTAGCCCAGCAGTTTATTGATAACGTATTCTTCACTGGGTGGTTTTAATGTGATTTCATACTAATGTTGGTCTTTTGCGGGGCAGGCATGAGCTAAAATTCAGCATTCAGGATGGATCAAAAGTCAAGCTGTATCCAGAGAAGGATGAACCTCTGAATGTGCTGAATCTCAAAAGAGGAATCATCTCAGCTCTACTTGTGCCAACAGAAACACTAGAAAACATAAAAACAATTTCAATGGTAGGTGTTTTGAAAGCATTCACTTTATTTCCTTAACAAATGGAAGAAATGTCACCTAGTAGAGTTACCCCTGAACATTGTTTTCAAAACACCTGGAAATTCAGATGAAAAAAGGTGCCTTTCAACTGGATCAGAACACATCTAACAGCATGTATGGATACTGATATATTTCTTCTTTCCAGGATACTGTATATGGAAAGTGTGACAGTGAAGTCGAATTCAAATCTAGAAGAGGAAATGTTGCAGAAGAGATTTCAGTTAACAGGGACCTGAAAACCTGTGACAACTTCAGTCCCATCAGAAATTATGTCAGCCCTATTGCCATCGTAAAGGGACTAGTAAGTATACCATTAAAATTTATATAACATTCTTTACCACATAATTTTAAAGTGTAAACTACTACAACTAAATTTTGTATATATCTTCTGAAAGATTAAATAGGTTTTAGCACACTTGCATTATATCAGACTGGCAGTCAATAGAGAAAAATAGATGCAGAGAAAGAATGTAATTACCTTCTTTCATGTTCTTCTCATTTTTTACAGGACAGCTTTTCACAGTTGGAATTAGTAATATTGATTACACAATAACCTATCAGATCATATCCAAATTTTTCGTTTTGTGAGTCTAAATTGTCAACATTCCAATTTCATTTAAAACATGTAGCTCACCAAAAACCCGATGTGTATATGGTATGAGGGAGGAGAGGGCTCTAAATGCCCTGATGTAAATGGTTTCACATGTTGTTCAGGATACCTCTTAATCCACAATGATCAAATATATTTATTTTCATTAATATGGTCAGATTTCTTCCTGGCATCATGGCATCTGTGCTTTTGAGTGTTTTCCCTCAAAAAAAAATTTAAAATTGGGATATAATACCATGCTTAAAATACATTTTTTAATTTCTGCCACTTCTACAGCTTGTTGTAGAAATTATTAAATTTGTATAGTAGGACTGGCTTTAAAAAGAGCATCAACTGTTATGGGGGGTCTGAACTACTCTAAGAATTGCAAACTGGTTTCTATGAAGGAGTTCTTTGTTGTAGGCAGCAGGGGATCAGTCATGAAGTAACTACTAAGCCAAACACCTCAATGAGGCCTGAGGGAAAACTTCAGTCTTAAGACTAAAGATTGATACTGGCACAATTTTGTCTTTGTGTGAGAATGATTCCAGTTATTCATCTTTGTTTTCAATATGCTGTAGCTGTTAATATTACAGTAAAATTGTGGCAGCCATTAAAACTATCTTTGTTTCTATATTATTCAGTAAAATGATAGCCAAACTATTTATTTTACAGAACATCCCATTATCCACCCTTCTAAGGAGCACTCAATTCTGTCATTACAATATTGATGCAAAGAAAAGGCACATAAGAGATGCTGTCTGTAGTGAAAAACACCTGTTTCTGCCTTCCTCATACAAGTAGGTTGCTCACTATTTGTTATTACCCTTTAATTATAAATATTATTTTTAAATGTGATGTTTCACATTCAGTGCTGACTTCATCCCTGAATGTGCATTTTGCTCTCAAAAAATCAGGAGGCATGGCAAGATCCCTCACAGATACATAGACTCAACTAAAGCACTGAATTTTTCTTTGTTTGCTAGAAATCGCTATGGTGTGATGACAGAGGTCAACCAGACACTGAAGCTTGAAGATGCTCCAAAGATCAATAACAGAAATTTTGATGGAGGTATAGCTGCAATTCTCAATGGTACAAATACAGGAACAAAATATAAATGGAGGTTAACTACATGGACATTTTTTTTTAAAACAGTGAATTAATTAAAGATGCAGCTGAGGGGACCAAAAGAATTCATATTTATAAATAAAATTTGAATAATTTAGTCAGGAAAAAGGTCTGAG